>PVJC01050775.1:0-11673 GCA_004026665.1 Murina feae | reverse complement strand
TGAAGGGCGCAGCTTCACTTTCCCTCCTGCCGCAATGGAAAGGGCTGTTTACTCAGGTCCGTGAGTGGCGGCCGCCATGTTGGCTGGGCTAATTTGCATACAGCCGCTCTGATTGGCTGGTGGGCGTGGCTTACCCTGTCTCGGAGAAACGGTTAATTTTAATATTTCGCTTTTATTAGTTTAGATATATATATATATAACCATATTTTACAATTCTTAACCACTAAATTGCACAAAAATTAATTTAAAATATAAAGGGCAGGCTATGTACTGCAATTAATTGTTCACAAATTAACCAATACACAAGTTTTTAAAATTAACTTTAGGTATATTTAAATTTAATAAAGGGGACATATGTAGACATAAAAAAATCTGTATAAAATTATTTTTTAAATATTTTTATGTTCTCTGACTTTTACTTGTTCTTTCTCTTAATGACACATAGGATGAAATAGCTGTTATCTGATATCTTTGAAAAGTATTCTGTTAAGTCAAACATTTTAAAATAATATAATTTATTAGCATTACATGTGAATTATTTTTTAAATAATAAAACTGTATTTTGTAATTTCTAATTGTAACATGACATAAGTCTGTATATTCTTTCTTTCCTCTTGGGATTTACTTGAAAATTCTATGGAAATAAGAAATAAAAATATAAATTTTACTTTGATAAAACTTACAGAAACCTGAAACCTGGTACTGCGAGTTAATAGGAAAGAATCCCAAACCCAGTGATCCTGGAACAGGGCGCAGGAAGACACAGCGTGCTTGCTCCCGGGTACTCTGTTTCAGACAACACTTCTCCAAAGTAAGGAGCACAAACACTTCTCTGTTAACAATACTGGAAAGTAATTGTCTGACGGGGGCGGCGGGAGCTCTTTGGACTTGGTTTTGTATTAAGGTGACGAGATGTCCCGCTTTTGTCAGGACAGTCCCGATTTTTAACAGTTTGTCCCACGTCCGGCGGCGTTTTAAAAGATTCCCGATTACTCTTTGTAATATTTTAAGTAATAATAAAAAAAGAAAAAGAAAGAAAGAAAGAAAGAAAGAAAGAAAGAAAGAAAGAAAGAAAGAAAGAAAGAAAGAAGAAAGAAAGAAAGAAAGAAAGAAAGAAAGAAAGAAAGAAAGAAAGAAAGAAAGAAAGAAAGAAAGAAAGAAAGAAAGAAAGAAAAAGACACCCCCACCACCACCGGTCAATGGTGTACCACTTTAAATCTGGTCACTTTATAATATATTTCCAATTGCACAGATGAGGAATATTTGCATAAATAATTTTGATAGTAATAGGGTTAAAGGACAGTGACTGAACTAGAAGCAATATATTCAATTGCCTGAGAGAAGTAACTCACTTACTGCAAAATCCTGAGAGTTGTCCTAGTCATTTTGGCTCGGTGAACAGAGCCTCAGCCAGCAGATTAAAAGGTCCTGGTCCCCTAAATGGCAGGCACTGCAGTTGCAGGCTCCTCACTGGCCCTGGCCCCAGTCAGGGCACCTGCAAGAGGCAACCAATTAATGTTTCTCTCTCACATTGATGTTTTTCTCTGTTTTTCCTTCTCTCTTCCACTCTCTCTAAGAAATCAATAGAAAAATATCCCCAGGAGAGGATTAAAACAAAACACAAAATCCTGAAAGTAATTCTTGTTACCTTGGAAATGACCCTGGGCCTTCCATTGCTATAAGTGGAGTTCCTCAAATGATGACACAGTGACATTTACACAAGACAACTATATCCAGATATAAAGGTAACAGACAGGTTTGAGCTTGCAATAACTCAGAAGATGTATTGCTCATATACTACTCATAAACTTTTACTTAACTCACTATCTAAGGCTGAACTTTAGATGATCTTAAAGTGATGATAAAATAATAGCAAACAGAATGTGTGACTAGAAGTTGAATATAGGGTCTACGTTTACAAAGTACCATATGAATGGCATAAACCTTAAAACTCTGGAAAAGACCTAAGTAAATTAAATGTCAGGAAAAGAAGAGAAATTTGGTTGATGATGTCACTTTCTCATTTCTTACACATACCAAAAATTTATTTAAAGCAAGTAAAATAAAAGATGTGCAATTTAATTGTTAGTAAACTAACTTCTGTGAAAAGAACTTTGTATACTACAACAGTAAAATACATAAAAAATCAAATATGTTAAATCAAAATAGAAAAGAAGGTAAGAAAATTATATAAAACTTGTGCACTCAGGAGGTCCCTCAGCCCAACCTGTGTCCTCTCGCTGACTGGGACCCCTCTGGGGATGTCCACCTGCTGGTGTGCCTGGTCAGCCTGGGTGAGGAGCTGATGGCTATTTGTAGGCTGGTCAAGCCCCCCAGTGTGGACCTTCACTCCACTAGGGTATGGCCAGCCTGGGTGAGGGGCTGAGGGTTGTTTTAGGTTTTAGGTCCCTACTGGGATGCCTGGGCAGCCTGGGTGAGGAGCTGAGGGGCGTTTTTAGGCTGCCCACAGCTCCTTCAGTTTTTGGGTCCCTACTGGGGTGCCTGGCCAGCCTGGGTGAGGGGCTGATGGCTATCTGCAGGATGGCCAAGCTCCCCAGTGGGGTCCCTCACCGCATTGGGGTGTGGCCAGCCTGGGTGATGGGCTGAGGGCCTTTTCAGGCTTTCAGGCTGCCCACAGTCCCTTTAGGTTTTGGGTACCTACTGGGGTACCTGGCCAGCCTGGGTGAGGGGCTGATGGCTATTTGCAGGATGGCCAAGCCCCCCAGTGAGGTCCCTCACCCCATTGGGGTGTGGCCAGCCTGGGTGCAGGGCTGATGCCGTTTTCAGTCTGCCCACAGCTCCCATTGATCCAATGTCCCAGCAAGCCTGGCTGGAAGCAGGTTTCTGGGGTTTATTTATCTTCTATAATTGATACACTGTTGCTTTAAGCCAGGCCTAGGCAAGTAACAAAGTCTCCTGTTGGCTTCAGCTCCATGGTTTCTATAATTGAAAGAATGTTGCCTTAGTAGAGGCCCAGCCAGCCTAGACAGGCAGTTTCCTCCATCACTGGTGCAACAGAAGCCTCCTGTTTGCTTCAGCTCTGTGGCTTCTATAATTGCAACTATGTTGCCTGGAGCAGAGAGAGGCCCAGCGGGCCTAGGCAGACAGTTTACTCCTGGTGCAACAGAAGCCTCCTGTTTACTCTAGCTCCGTGACTGCCGGCCTCCATCTTGGCTGGGTTAATTTGCATACAGTCACTCTCATTGGCTGGTGGGTGTGGCTAAGGTGTCCTGGAGAAACGATCAATTTCAATATTATTCTTTTATTAGATTAGATAGTTGCCTTGCTCCAAGTTGTAAGGACCTGCTTGTCATAGAGATAGAAAAGTTTTAATTTTTACTCTTGATTATGGCACTTAACTAACACAGATGGCCACCAAAAAGGTGACTTGTCAAAGGATGTATAGCAAAGAGTGCTGTTAAGTCCTCTTCCATGAAAACATGCATGTTGTGCATTGTATCTGCCTGGGTACATAAAAGAGTGAAGTTTCTGTCTGTCTTTGCAATCATATGAGCAAATTGTCTGAGACCCCAGCCCAGTCTGGTTTGTTGCTCACAGAATAACAGAGCTCATCAGGGTTTTTTTTCCTTTACTCCATTGGTGGAGATTTCCTAGAAGTTGCAGGATATCTTCCTTTTAATTTTTCCTCAACACTCTGACTTATATCTCTGACCTTTGCTTTCCCTCCATCCCCACTTGCAACAGTAACTTGCTCCAGGCTCATTTCACTCGAGTGTCTAGGAGGTCACTCAACCCATCTGCCCCTAGAACCACAATTCCCAGTATTCCTGGTGCTCCCTGTGCTCTCGGCTTCTGCTTCTGGTCTATGGGCCACCATCAGAACTACAATTCTCAGCATCCCTGGTGTCCCAGTGCTCCCGGCTTCTGCTTCTAACCCAAGGCCCTCCGCACCCCTCCTGTCCCTCCACATGGCTGGGGCATGGACGCTGGGCTCCTGTTGCTGGGGCGATATCGCCATCTTTGTTGTGGAGTGATGGTTAATTTATATATTACTCTTTTGTTAGATAGGATAATTTTTTTAAAAAACTGATTTTTAGAGGAAGGAAGAGGGAGAGAGATATAGAAACATCAATGATGAAAGAGTGCATTGTTGATTGGGTGCCTCTTGCATGCCCTTTACTGGGCAGGTGCCCACAACTTAGGCAAGTGCCCTGACAAGGAATCAATCTCTGACCTCATAGTTCATAGGTTGGGGCTCAAACCACTGAGTCAAGTTGATCCAGCCATTCACAATTTTTGAAATTACACTTTTCCCCATATGTTTTGGGAGTAAATTTATTTATGTGTCTCATTCACCACAAGTTGACCAGGTGGGGAACTGCCTTAAAATCATCAGGTTTTGCCTTCAGATTATCTTGACACAGGTATATCATAAGAAGGAAATGGGTTAATAATTTTCATGTGTTGTTGGCTTAGGGAAAGAAGCCCATCAGTGTATCATTTTTATGATAAAATCTTTCCCATCTTTTTTTTTATGAAAAAGAAGGTGATATATAAGAGACTTCTAGTTTCATTTATGTCTAAACATAGAGAATGGGATTTTCTTCTCAGTATAATTCCCATAACATTTTACTCTCCATTTTTACTAGGTGTTTTGATATTTGTTAAACCAATATTTTAAATTTTATTAATTTGTATTATTCAATGCTATGGCTCTAATTTATCTTGTATCTTTAATACTTCTTAATCTTATCATTTTGAAAATATCATGTTTGCTAATTTTGAATGATATAGGCATCATAAGGCATATTAATATAATTATTATATTTTTATAATAGTTTATTTATATAACATTTATTAAATGAAAATGGCAATTCAGATACTTGGTAAATATCTGATATGCAGTGATAATTTAGACACAATTTCTGCCCTCAAGGAGCTTAGTTTCCTGAGAGAAAGAGTAACAGACAAAAGCAATATCCTGTCATATATTCCTTCATTTATATATGTGAAATCATATGACTTAAGCTTTGTAATTTTACATACTGAAAATATTACCAATGGATATGTTGTTGAATAGTGTAGTTATCTCATTTTCCACATGATCTTTTAAGCTCTCAGAAGTAAAATGTAGAATAGAAAACTGAATATGTATGTGAGATGTTTTCTGTTTCAACTTTGAAAACCAGTCTCATGCTGTAATATTTGAAGATGTGTGTCTTCTGCTAAAAGCTTTGTAAGTTTGCAAATCAACATTTAAAACAATAATTGCTAAAAAGATAAAAATTATGAACAACAAATACATATCTATCAACAAGTGAATCCAAAAATCAAGTGAATAAAAAATCTGATGAACAGAATAAACTGGTGAATAGAGTAGAATCAGGGCCATAGAAAGGGAGTGGACTGACAATTCTCAGGGGGAAAGGGGTGTTGGGGGTGCAGAAAGAGACTTTACAAAAATCATATACCTATGGATGAGGACAGTGTGAGGGGTAAGGACAGTGGGTGGGGTGGGAACTGGGAGGAGGGGAGCTATGGGGGGAAAAAGTGGAACAACTGCAATAATCTCAATAATAAAGATAAAAAAATAATTACTAGAAAGATAAGGGAATCTCTATAGCAGAAGTCATATTAAAAATTTGTTAGTAATACCTTTGTACATTTATAGTAATAGTCAAGTTAGCCATCCTATATAATAAAACCCTAATTTGCAAATCAACCAAACAGCAGAACAACCAGAGGAACAACTAGTCATTAAGACACACATTGACCACCGGGGGCAGAGGCTCAACACAGGATGGTGGGGTTGGGGCCAGCGAGTTGGCGGTGCCAAGCCAGCCAAGGTGGGTGCCAGCAGGGGCCCCCCAATCAACCCAGTGGTCACCCCTGATCACTGGCCAGGCCTAGGAATGCTACCCGTGCACAAATTTTGTGCACTGGGCCTCTTATTACTCAATAATATTTGGTGTTGTGAACCCAAATTGAATGAATTAACATAGGTGGGGGAGGGACAGGAGAGGGCAAGTTTGGATATAGGGCAATGTCAGCATTGTGGGTGAGCATAATATATGCAATTTGGGAAAAGTCACTTATTTCTTGAGAATACAAAGCCATATATTTGCATATTCTTTAAGTGGACTAGACACTGTTCTAAGTACTTAATCTATTAGCTCGTGTGATTCTCAAATAACCTTGATGAGATTGGTGCTATTATTAAAGTCTTTGTTTTATAGATAAAGGGCTAAAACAGAGAAAAAGTAACTTGACTCAGAACAAATAGCTGAGAATAGATAAAACAAAGCAAATAGATAAGAGTGGGACTCAAAACCAGACTAACAATAGAATCGATGCCCTTAATCACTCTACTTCACTACCTAAAATACACCTTACTACCATGCCAACTATGGTTCCATATGTGAACTTCCAGCTAAAGGGTTTGATGTTGACTAGGTAATAGTCAGTTGGAGACTATATATATATATATATATATATATATATATATATATATATATATATATATATATATATATATATTTTTTTTTTTTTTTTTACTTTTTCCTTCCTTCCCTATCTTCTTCCTTCCTCCTTTTCCCTTCCTCCTTATTCTTTGTATAGGTCCAAAGTTCAGGCAAGCTCTTTTATCCTCTTCAGGGTGTAATCAATCTGAAATCAAGGTGACCACTAGGCTGAATTTTCATCTGGATATCTTTGGAAATTTTCACTTTTCAGCTTATTCAGATTATTGGAAGAATACAGTTTCTCTTGGTTGTAGGACTGTCCACATAGCCTTGCTTGCTGTAGGGAGGGACCACTCTCAGGTCCTAAGAGCTGCCTCCATTCCTTGTCAAAATCTTCCTTTCTTAAAATCAAATATGCCATAAAATGTAACTCAATCATATGAGTAAAATCCAGATATAATTGCAGTCCCAGAGGCTATGCAGGGTGTGTAGAACAAGGGAGTGGGGATGTTAGTCCCATTTTAAACTTCTGCTTACTGCAGGGAGCGACAATGCAGGGCTAAGTATAATGTACACTTAAAATGCACAGATTTACATAGAAATTGTGGAAAACACACTAGGAAAAGAGATAGAGAAAGAAAGAAAACAGGAAATAAAAGAGACAGAGAGGTGGGAAAAGAGCCTAAATAAATATTGCATAAACTAAGACCAGAGACAGGAGTTTAAGAAAAGAATGACAATGTGGAACACACTGTGATTTGTCACTGAAAAGACACTGTTGACTGACTTCAAGAAAGTATCTTTTATGAGGTTAGGGCAGGAGTAGAGGACAGCTTGCAAGGAGTTAAGTAATAATGAAAAAAAATCAGCAAGCATTAATTAATTTTGTGGAAAAAATAGTAGCATAAAGAAGGAATTCTGAGAACCTGGCTTGATTCCCTTGTGAATTCTATAATAATTAGTTTTAAAAAAAAAAGAGAAAAATAGTGGGAGAAGAAAGGTGGTTGACAGGCAAAGTCAAGGTCATGTGTTGAATGAAGTGTTTCCTTGGAGAGATCTTGGCATGCAAGAAAAAGTATTTGTTTGACCACAATATCCCACGAATGTCCCCAAAGAGCAGCAGATAAAAGTATAAATGGTATTTGTTTTGTTTTTCTTGCCAGATTTTTTTTCTTTTTTGTCTCTTCTGTCCCCTTAAGTGAAGGAATTTCCTGGCAAGCAGTTACCACATGAACTTGTAAAATGGGTAGATGCTTTGTAAAAGCATGTGGGGGCGTGCATGAGGGGGGGGATTTGGAAGCCCGCCTTCCCCTGGCAGCTAGCTCTGCTCAGATTCCCAGTCTGTCATCCAGACATCAATGCATCATTCATTCACCCCAGTCAGTGGTGGGGCAAAAGTAGATCGATAGTTGTGAGTAGAAGAAACACAGAGTTTATTCGTGTATTATTATTTAGTAATTAGTGTATTATTTTTCATACAAACAACTGTTAACCTACTTTTGCCCACTTCTGTGATTCCACAACAACCAATTCTGTCTCAAAGAAAATTTTCAGGCCAATGGGAGAGTCATATTTTCAGAATTCATCCATTTCCAGCCTTTTTTGTCAGGTATCAAGGCAGCCTGACAGAGGCAGATATTAATTTTTTTAATTAAGTAAGTTTATCTTAATGTCTTCTCAATAATTCCAGTGCAAACAGGTTACTAAGTGAAAACATGGCTCATCATTGTTCAGAAGCATTGATCAAAATAATTAGTAAGCTAAAAATTTTTTTCTAACTCTTGAACAGGCATAGGGTACTTTTAGATTTAGTGAAGCAATGAGCAGAAGAAATATACTTCTCAACATTTAAACAGGTGCCACTAACTTTATTACATGTCTATATTTTATTATTAAAGTGTTTTACTTTAAAGAAATTTAAGGAAATTTTTACATATTTATATTAGTTTACTATATATTCAGTACAATGAGCTCATGTTCACTGTTAGTACAACTGTTTCTTCATGAAGACTAAAAATAATTTAGTTTCATTTTTAAAAGTCATATCTTTCTATGACCTGTATGTCATTCAGTTTATTTGATTATAAATTTTATGTCATGCAGATCATTAAGAGCAAAGATTATGCAAAATATGTAAATAATATAGTCTCATAAACAAATAGAGTGGTAATAGTTGTAGTACAAAAAGATTAATAGACCAGTTTGTGTGTCATCAATGATTTTAAATGCCATTGTGAGCTGTTGAGTGAACATGGAGAATAATTCATATTTCCCTGTCAAAATAGAAGAATATCATTGGAAAGGTATTCTAAGAATCAACTTTTTCACCACTCACCAAAACTGAAAAATATACAACTTAAAAAATTCTTGCATGAATGTAGTACTTAATGGATTCCAGATAATAATGCTAGTAGACTTGGTGCTATTTTAGGATTCTTTAAAAAATAAGCCAGTGAAAGCTAATATTCAAAAAATCAGAAGTTTGGAATGGTCTAAACCCTCGGCCCCTAGAATCTACAAATTGTTCCTGAACTTACATTCAGTTGATACACCATTGTGTCTGGCTATTGATGAAATTGTGAGAAATTGGAATTGCGAAAAATTAGTGTCATTTAGCGTCACAATCCTTTACTATAAGAACTGTTTCCCTTATTAGCCCCCAAATATAGGATTACATTAATCCATCTGAGAAACATTTGAGTGCTCAAGGTGTACTCAAATGGATTTTTTTTTTCTTTTAGAATATTGTTCTAGGTTGAAGATCACCAAATGGAAGATAGAAATGTGAACACATTGGCATATGTAGATATATGTAGATATAGCTTGTATTTTTGCATATTTTTAAAGTTGAAGTCAGATAAAATTCAAATATCATATATACATATATAAATTTACATTGAGTTTTTTAAGGGGAACAGAAGGAATCATGGTTTAAGACTCCCCACATACAATCACCCAAAAGTTAATGTCAACTCTTTCTCTGTCACCAAATCCATCTAACTCCACTAAATCCTCTAAAAATAAACACAAGCCAGGACTTACATCTCGCCCCTTGTTTCTTTCACTCACTAATACATTTAACATATGATATTTTTCTAAAAAATAATTTTATGTAAACCTAGATTTCAATTTATAGTTTTAATCTTTGTGATGGTATCTTTCAGTCACATGGAATCTCAGTTTTTGTCATGGGACTCAGTTCTGCTTAAATTGGTGCATTCATTTGGGTTCAGGGAAGAAAACAGAAGATTATCTGGGTATTTTCTGAAGGAAGATATTTGATATAGACAGTTTAGTGCTTAGAAAATCATTGTAAGTACCGAAAGTGCATGCTGGACCCCCTGGAAGTTCTCCATGAATAACAATACTAATCCACTAAGAAAGTGACTTCTGAGGCTGCCACTAAGGGCTATGCTTAGATAGATAGGCAGCCACTGTTACTCTGAAAACCTCTCATATTCAAGAAGCTGGGGGGTGGGACACTGAATACATTCTAGGAAAGATCCATATATCCATGTTGCTAAGCCTCAGCAGTAGTTTACAGCTACAAGCAAGTCAATGTCACCTCACTTTTAAGCATTTCAAATCTTGCAGTATAAGCAATCAACTAAACACATTTTACATACAGAACCTAGAAGAAACTTTGAGACATCTTGTATTTTTTAGCTTTATATTCTTTGCAAGTAGGAGAAACTGAAGGTTAAAGTGATAATCCTAAGAACTCAATGCTCAACTATAATAATAAAAGCATAATATGCTAATTAATCCAGACATCCTTCCGGATGACCTTCCAGATGAAGCTGGGGCTGCGAGGAAGCGTGGGTCCAGGTGCCAGAGGGAAGCCGGTGCCGGCAGATGAGGGAAGGAAGGCCTACTCTTGCATGAATTTCATGCATCGGGCCTCTAGTCTAAATATAATAGAGTAACAACTTCAACTGACAGCAAACCAATTAGGTGTCCCAGTGACCAACATTTGTAAATCTGGTCCACATCTGTCATGGCAGCATTCAGAGTACAGACTCAGCTTAATCATATCAAAGGATTAAGGAGAAGAATCTCTTATGCTTTTATGTCCGTGTGAAAGGAAGAAAAAGTATTTGAGGATTAAAAGTGTCTCTAGATTCTCTATAGTAAGTCAGACATGACTGCCAACCTTTTGCCTCGTTATTTATGTTATAATAGTAAAATTGTGGTTTTCATGGCCACAAAGAAAACCTTGTCCAATTTCATCTACATGAATCGACAGCAATGGCCTTTGCCAAATATTCTGATTGCATATTCTCATTGCCAAATGCTAATGTCTAAACTTGGCTCTGTTTTGTTAACCGTGCCATTTTAATGTAGCTCTATTTTATCTGACAAATGAGTGATATCACAAAACTGTACCTATTAAGCCCTAGACTAAGAGGTTACTTAATGTACCTGCCCAGCTTTTCAATTAAAAACAGATAATGATAACTCCTTTCATAGAAAAGAATCCAGAATCTTTCTGCTAGGTTATTATGGAAAAGTCAGAGTGTAATTAGCTTTAGGAAAATTGACACATTGCCAGAGTTGGTAGAGAACTTAGATATTGTCTTATACTCTGTTTCTCTGCAAATAGTACCTGAGACAAAGGATGATGTGTAAATAGTTTATATAGACTGTGATCCCAGGAGCCAGAGGTAAGACACCAGGCAAAAGAACCAGAGATGGATAGAGAACCACTATGTTATCAAATTGGCCGTTACAATGGAAGCAAGGTACGTGCCTTCTTGAAGCCACATGAGAAACGTCATGAGCACATGCAATGGAAAAGAGAACTGTTTATCAGGTTCTACCCTCATGTTCAAACATTGTTCCAAGAGAATTAACTTCCTCATGTAGGAAGAGGCATGAGGGCAGAGAAGCCTTGGGGAAGAAGTGTACAGGGTAGGCCTGACATTTTATATTATAACTAGGGGCCCGGTGCACAAAAATTTGTGCACTCGGGGGGTGGGGGTCCCTCAGCCCGGCCTGTGCCCTCTTGCAGTCTGGGACACCTCGGGGGAGATGTCCACCTGCTGGCATGCCTGACCAGCCTGGGTGAGAGGCTGAGAGCCATTTTCAGGCTGCCCACAGCCCCTTCAGGGTTCATGCACTGGGAGGTGGGAAGGCTGGTGAGTGCAGGCCTGGACGTTTCCCACTGGAGGGTCCACAATTGCACACGCCTGGTGGCCCCACACCGCTGAGGGGACACACCTGGTGCAGAGTTGGGTGGCGAGCCAGGGGC
>PVJC01050774.1:0-11699 GCA_004026665.1 Murina feae | reverse complement strand
TACATCTGCCTCATTTGACAGAGACTTTTAGTGGCTTACAAGAGTGCTATAGAATGAATAAATGTAAATTTAAAAACCAAGACCAGAGAAAATAAGGCAAAAATTAAGACCCAAGGAAAAATAATACGCAATAGAACATAGTGCTTTAAAAATAACGCAGTCAGTGGTTGCAAAAATTGTACTTAATACCACAAAAATATACATTTAAAAATAAATTTTATGTTATATATTTTTATTTTTAAATATATTTTTATTGGTTTCAAAGAGGAGGAAGAGAGAGGTGGAAACATTAATGATGAGAGAATCATTGATCGGCTGCCTTCTACACGCCCCCTTCTGGGGATCGAGCCTGCAACCCAGGCATGTGTCCTTGACTGGAATCGAACCTGGGACCCTTTAGTCCATAGGCTGGGCTCTATCCACTGAGCCAAACCAGCTAGGGCTATATTTATTTTTTATTAAGATTTGTTTTTCAGTGAAGAGAAACATTCTCCACAAACCAGCTAGGGCTTGTAATGTATATTTAACCACAATTCTTAAAAAAAAAAAAAAAAAAGACCTCGGTAGTGTTGCTCAGTAGTTGAGCATCTGCACAGGAAGGGTCTCAAGTTCTATTCCTATCAGGGCACATACCTGGTTGCAGGTTATGTCTCTCACATTATGTTTTTCCCAGTGTGCCTCTCCCACTTCCTCTCTCTAAAAATCAATAAAAACATGTCCTCTGATAAAGATTTTTTTTAAAAAAAGAACTAACTGCTTCCATAGTGACAACATGAATGAATCTCAAAGGCATAACACTATATGAAAAAAGCCTTATTGTATGATTCCACTAATTGAAAAATTCTAGAATATACACAATTCATCTGTGGTAGAAATAACTCATGATCTAGAAGATTTCGTTGCATATAAACCAAAATAGAAAAAAGCACTGTAGATGGTAATTGAACTCTAGGCAACAATATTCGTGTTAAAGTCATTAAGGCAAGTACACTGATATCTGCAACTTTGAAATGTATCAAGAAAATAAGGATGAAAAAAAGGACAGAAAATAAGGATGATACATGCATAGAAGGATGGATAGTTGGATAAAATAGTAAAATAAAATATTCATTGCAGGTGATGCGTGTGTGGGTGTTTGCTGTACAGTTATTTCAGTTTTTATTTTGGGAATTTGTCATAATATAATGTTGGGTAAAAGATGTAATCGCATGATCCTGAATTCAAATCCAGCTTTTGGCACGTACCAGCTGTGTGCTTTACAGCGTATTGTATAATCCTGTTACGTCTCAGTCTTCTCATCTCAATGGGTGTTGATATTTTTTTGCCTCAGAGAGTAACATGAGGATTAGATGAGATGGTGCATGTGGAGTGTTCCACAGTGCCTGGCCCTGAATGAGTGTTTGATCAGTTCTTTCAGGAGGTGGTCTTTACATCTGTGAGCTTTAAGATTCCACACACACTCGACAGGTTTGGCTCACCATTTTTCTTAGCATCAGCAACCATTTATGGAGCTCATAAACTATTCTGTGATCTTTGGGCACGGGTATTGCTCTTGCCCATACCTTCCTGGTAAGATCTAAAATAGTATTTCCAAAAAAGTTGGGATTCTTTCATTGGTGATAGCTTTAAGATTCATGTTAAGAAGTTAACGGTTTTCAGTATCTTTTAGTGGGAAGAAGATATAGCCACATCCTCCTAGTGATGCTATTAAAATCAGAACACTAGGAATATCTTGGTTGTCTCCCAGTAGGTAAGGTCCATGGTTTACTTTATCTAACTAGATTGTAAGTTTCTTGATGCTAGGAACATGCTCTCCAACTCTGTATCAGCCTATGGAGGTGATTTAAAACGTTTTAAGCCCTCACAGGTTTGGCTTAGGGGATAGAGCATCGACCTGTGGACTGAAGGATCCTGAATTCAATTCCGGTCAAGGTCACATGCCTGGGTTGCAGGATCGATCCCCAGAGGGAGGTGTACAGGAGGCAGCCAATCAGTGATTCTCTCTCATTATTGATGTTTTATCTCTCCCTCTGCCTTCCTCTCTGAAATCAATAAAAATATTTTTAAAAATTTAAAAAGCACGTTTTAATATGAAAAATTTCAAACAAACCTACAAAGATAGTATAATGAATAATCATACAGCCACTACCTAATTTCAACAAGTATTAACATATTGGCATATTTTCCTTATTTATCTAAATCTATTTTTTTTTTCCAGAGCAGGAAGGAGAGGGAGAGATAGAAACATCAATGATGAGAAAGAATAATTGATTGCCTGCCACCTGCACTGGGGATCTTGCCCAAAACCTGGGCATGTGCCCATGCCCAGACTGGGAATTGAGCCATGACCTCCTGGTTCATAGGTCAATGCTCAACCACTGAGCCATACCAGCTGGGCTAAATCTACCTTTAGAAAGATATAGATATAGATAGATGGTTTCTTTTTACTGAACCATTGGAAAGTAAATTACAGGCATGTGACACTTCACTTCTAAATATTTAAGCATATATTGCCCAAAACTGGACATTCTCTTATGTAACCACAATGCTTATATCACAGTAAGAAAATGAGTAATGATATACCATATAATGGCCATAAGATATATTTTAAAATATATATTTTATTGATTTTTTACAGAGAGGAAGAGAGAGGGATAGATAGTTAGAAACATCGATGAGAGAGAAACATCGATCAGCTGCCTCCTGCACACCCACTACTGGGGGTGTGCCTGCAACCAAGGTACATGCCTTTGACCGGAATCGAACCTGGGACCTTTCAGTCCGCAGGCCTACGCTCTATCCACTGAGCCAAACGGGTCAGGGCAGTCCTTACGTTTTTATAATTGTTCCCAAACTGTCTTTTTTAGGTTTTTTGGTTTGCTTTTTAATGAATTGGGATCTAATCAGATATCAGATCCTGCATTGCATTTAATTTTTTTGGTCTACACTTTTCAGTGTAGAAAAGTCCACCTCTTTTCTCATAAACACTAACTTTTTAAATAGGAAAACTAACTGTCTTACATAAGATCCTACATTCTGGATTCTGGCCCTATATTTTGGATTTCTTTGTTTCTTTGTGTTTTATTTGTTCTGTTTCTAATTCCTGTAAACTTAGGGTTTGATTGGATTGTATTAAACATTTTTGGCAAAATTACTTGATAGGTAAAACAGTACATAAATAAATGTTTACTAAGTCTGGGACTGGCCCAGATTGACAGTCCTTATATATATTTTCATTAATTTCAGAGAGGAAAGGAGAGGGAGGGAAAGATAGAAACATCAATTATGAGAATCATTGATCGGATGCCTCCTGGCATGCCTTCTACTGGGAATCGAACCCCCAATCCGGAGATGTGCCCTGACCGGCAATCGAACTGTGACCTCCTGGTTCATGGTCAATGCTCAACCACTAAACCACGTAGGCCGTGCAACAGATACTTTTTTGTAAGTTCTGAACTGCAGTTTGGCAGGGAACAAAAACAATATGGGCTTTGATTAGAAAAAAATTTTTCCCTCCAGTCTCTCATCTGGGAACCTCATCTTTAACCATTCTTTTTGTTTTCTTTCTTTCCAGGATCCCAGCTGGTTACTGTTTTGTAGAATTCGCAGATTTGGCCACAGCCGAGAAGTGTTTGCATAAAATTAATGGGAAACCCCTTCCAGGAGCCACACCTGTAAGGACACTTAGATAATGATGATGTTGCCATTTTTATTGTATCAGTAACTATCATTTATTGAATCCCTACCATATATTTATATTATTTCATTTAATTCTGTAACAACCCCGAAGAGTAGACATTGTTATCTTTGACAGCCTAGGAAACTGAATCTCAGGGAAGTGGAATAACTTGCTCAAGCAAAAACAGGTAGTAAGTGGCAATGCCAGAATGCAAAATGAAGATTGGTTGACCCTGAAATTCATGCCCTTTCCACTCTGCACCTCTGCCTCTTTTAATGGAAGACTTGAAACTAGACCTCTTGCCTGATTGAGAAAGTAGAACAGGCTGGCAGTAGTGAGGACACATTTCAAGAGAGTTACATTTTGCTCTTCCCACAGTTACTTAGCGTCCAGCTGCACCAAGCTGGCACACGGGGGCTCATAGAACCATGGAGCTGGCAGTGCCCTTAGCGGTCATCCGTGCAACCCCCTCATTTTATACAGGAGAAAAAGCTGAGGCTTAGAGAGGGGGAGATGTTTTGGCAAGGTAATTTATTTCAGTTTTTTTCAAATATTGTTTGACTGTTAAAACACCTTTCTCTGTTTTAGTTTGTTTGTTTTTAAATTTCCAGGCAAAACGTTTTAAACTGAACTATGCTACTTATGGGAAACAACCAGATAACAGGTGAGCACAGAATAGCCCCGACCTAGTTTCCAGCCCCAGGGAATGTCTGGAGAGAGACAAGATGTGTCACTGTGCAGGGCACTACCCAAGAGGAGGATAGGGGGTTGAGTTTGGCTCCACTTTGCCTCCCTCCTGAAGGAGGGCACCTTACTTATGTGCTTCATGTGGAGGCCTGTGTCTTCTCTGTATTTGGTCTCTTTCTAGCCTTCTACCCTATTACTTCCCAAAGTGTTGAGGTTTTATTCCATAATAATTGACCTGTTGTAGAAATATAATTTTTAAAAATATTTTTTATTGATTTTGAGAGAGAGGAAGGGAGAGGGATAGAGATCAAAACATTGATGAGAGAGGAAGTCATGGATTGACTGCCCCCTGCACGGCCTTCACTGGGGATGGAGCCCACAATGTGGGCATGTCCTCTGACTGGGAATTGAGCTGGCGACCTCTTGGTTTCTAGGTCAACGATGCTCAACCATTGAGCCACACCAGCCAGGCATATCTGATCTAATGAAAGAGCAATATGCAAATTAACCATCACTCCGAGACAGTGAGGCCACACCCACCAGCCAATCAGAGTGGCTGTACGCAAATTAGCACAGCCAAGATGGCAGCCAGCAGCCACGGAGCTAGAGCAAACAGGAGGCTTCTGTTTGAAGGAAACTGCCTGCCTAGGCTGGCTGGGCCTCTGCTCAAGGGAACATAGTTTCAATTATAGAAGCCACAGAGCTGAAGCAAACAGGAGGCTTTGTTACCTGACTAGACCTCCACTCAAAGCAACAAAGTTTCAATTATAGAAGATAAATAAACCCCACAAACCCGATTCCAGCCAATCTTGCTGGGACGTTGGGTTAATGGGAGCTGTGGGCATCCTGAAAACGCCCCTAAGCCCCTCACCCAGGCTGCCACACCCCCATGGGGTGAGAGTTCCCACTGGGGGGCTTGGCCAGCCTGCAAACAGCCATCAGCCTCTCACCCAGGCTGACCAGGGACACCAGCAGGTGGACATCTCCTGAGGGGTCCCAGACTGCGAGAGGGCACAGGCTGAGCTGAGGGACCCTCCCCTCCTCCTCCCCCCCAGTGCACAAATTTTTGTGCACCGGGCCCCTAGTAGCAGTATAATTTGATTCAGCATTTCAGATTTCTGTGTGAAAACTTTAAAACAATGTATCAAAATCTTTAGAAAGATTTGTATCCACTTACCTCCATAATTCTGCTTCTCAGAATTTATTCATCATGTGGGTAAGATTAGCCTCAAATGTGTTAATTAAAATATTATGTATAGTGGGCAAAATTGGGGGAAAAACAAATCTAATAATAGGGAAGTAGTTTAAATTATAATACGCTAATTAATAGAAGTGGTATATCCATTAATAAGTCATGTTGTAGCAGAATAATGACATGTCAGATGTTGGCTAAGTTGAAAAGTGAAAAAATACTATTCAGAGAAAAAAGTGATCTTTTACAGAAAAAGTTTGATGATCCTTATTCTAAAATTTTGGAGATTGCATTTAGCTAGGTTTTAAGGTGTTTAGTAGATAATATCCAGTTCTCATTCTTTCTGTTTCACTATTTAAATTAAAAGAATGCAATGACGCCCTGGCTGGATTGGTTCAGTTGTTAGTGTCAGCGCTCACACTAAAGGGTCTGGGGTTTGATTGCTGGTCAAGGGTATGCACCTGGGTTGCAGGTTCGATCCACGGCCCTGCTTGAGGCATGTGCAGGAGGCAGCCAATGGGTGTGTCTCACATTGATGTTTCTTTCTCTCCCCACACCTTCCTTTCCATTCTTACCTAAAAGCAACGGAAAAATATCCTCAGGTAAGGATTTTAAAAAATGCAGTGATTGCAAAACATCTAGATTTATATTTTGAGTACCTCTGACCTCAACCTCCATCTGCACTCACGTAATCCTTGAAGCCAGACAGCCTTTGTGCAGTGGATGGATGAAGGACTGGGATGGAGCAGGGGACTGCCTCCATACCTCTTCTGCCAGGACTGCGAAATGAAACAAATTAGGACCTGGTTAAGGACCCACCAGATGTGTCATTCCCTAAAAAGGCTTAGAAAGGGTTTACCTAGAATGGGCCAAAAGAAGTTGTCGGAACAAAGGTCTTTGTCTCTGAATCTTGTTCTCTCCTCTCAGCCCTGAGTACTCCCTCTTTGTGGGGGACCTGACCCCAGATGTGGATGACGGCATGCTTTATGAATTCTTCGTCAAAGTCTACCCCTCCTGCCGGGGAGGCAAGGTGGTTTTGGACCAGACAGGCGTGTCTAAGTAAGGCCTTCCGTGTTACTGATGCTCACCTTGTTAGATTCCGCATTTTTCTCATAGAGTGAGGTGTCATAGAAAGGTTGTGTAGCATGGTAGTTAAGCGCACAGGTTCTAGAGCCAGACTGCTGGGTTGGAATCCTGGCTCCAGGATGGGCCAGGTATAGTACAGAAGACAGATTACTGAACCTCTTGACCCCATTTCCTCATCTATGAAACAGGACTATTTATAGTATCTGCTCACGGGGCAATGTAAGGATTAAATGATGTAATATAACTAAAGCAGTAGGAAATGCTATAGAGGTGTTTGTATTTTATTATTTTTACTTCAAAAGTGGAAAAGCCTCAAAAAGCGCTTCATCCCATTTGTGATCTATATATCATGTGTGTTGTTGTTTTTTCCTGTAGGGGCTATGGTTTTGTGAAATTCACGGATGAACTGGAACAGAAGCGAGCCCTGACAGAGTGCCAGGGAGCAGTAGGACTGGGATCTAAACCAGTGCGGCTGAGTGTGGCAATCCCTAAAGCGTGAGTCCTGTGCTGACAGGGAAGGGAGAGGGCCTCTGGACTGACCTCCACCTGGATACTCTGCTCCTATTTGTTGATCATCAGAGCATCCACATGCTGGATGGGAGGCTACAGAGAGATTCTGTTCAGCTCACAAATAAGGAATTGCTTTATATTCACCAGGCTGTTTGCTGGGTGCCAGAGATGAATGAGCATAATCCTCCAGGAGCTTATGGTGGGGGGAGAGCTCTGACCTGGAAGACAGATACATTCAGACATTGCTGATAGCAGTGCTTGGAGAAGCAGTTTGGTGCCACATATGTAATGCCCCGCTCTTTGCCCAGTAGTGCCACTGTTAGACATTGACCCAGAGATTAAGAATTGAACAGAAGGAAAACTTTACACCCAATTTTAAGCTTATTTATGTCAATGAAATCTACAGACCTGTGACTGTCCCATGCTATCGGAATGGCTGAGGATTAATGATCCAAACACTCTATAGACATCACTATTGTACCTGTCATGCTAGGCAGAAGACAACTCCAAACAGGTTTCTCACTCAGATGTAAGACAACTTTTTTCTGCATAGATTCTTCGATCTTTTGGCCAAAGCAGTAATTGTCTATTAGGGGCAATTTTTGTTCCCGAGGGGCCATTGGCAACATCTGGAGACAATTTTAGTTGTTACAACTCAGAGAGGGTACTACTGGCATCTAATGAATAGATGCTGCTAAACATCCGATGATCACAGGACAACCCCCACAACAAACACTCATCTGCTCACCTCCCTCTGACAAAAGTCAGTAATGCCCAGACGGAGAAACTTTCAGAAGTACGAGATGAGCTGCTGCTTTAGGGTGGGACTTCCAAATGATCATGCTTTTACAGCAGCAAAAGATTTGCAGCTTCTTTATGGCTTCTTGTGCTTTTAATACTAAGATTAGCCTGAGTGATTTATCCCCCAAAGTGTTATTTTTTCTAAACTCTGTTATGTATATAAAAACATTAAAGAAGCTGTTTAAAAGAAAGAAATTTCCTCATTATCCTAAAATGACTAACTATAATTTCTGAGTTTGTTTCCAGGCTCCTCCTTAGCTATCCATGACATATAGATGTACATATACATACACACACTACATATGAGTCAGTTTACCTACTGTAGATTTATTTCTTTGTTCATTTCATAATAACAATGCTCTTTTTCCCCTAGTGTGCTCAGTATACACATCACTTTTCCATATAGTTGCCTAATGATCATTATATTTTTAACTGCTAATAATTCTTCTGATGGTATGTTCTGACAAAGTCCCTTCTGCAGAGAGGTTATATTCTGTTACATCTAGTTCTTCAATGAATGTTGTCAGTGGTGGATGCCTGTTTCTAGGGAGAGGTCCTCAGGCAGTAGGAATTGAGGGCGGTAAGAGTTCCCTTTGAGAGCTAGACTGTAAGAGCTGAGTGTGGAGAGGCTGTACCTCCAAGTACCTGAACAGGCAGGAAGGTGGTGGGTCTTGGAAGCACCCATGGAAGGGGAGTTATGGAGACAAAGTTTTGTCAGTTTTCAGCCTGGCCCTGGGCAGGGAGAGGGAGTCCATGCTGTTTGACATCATGGAGCCACCCTGTCAGGAAGTGATCAGATGTGGAGTCTCTCAAATTGCTCTGGCTGAGCCCTGCTCACCACACAGACATTGAACTTGCAAGGAACTTGGGATGAGCTCATTCAGACTTTTGTGGTTCCTATGATGGGGATTTCTGTGGTGGTTCAACTACTACTTACGACTTGGTTTCTTCTTTGGTTTCACTCATGAGAACATCCCGCGTCCCACACTATGTGACTATTCTGACTTTCCTTATAAACCAGCCTTTGCCTCCTGTGCGTGTTTGTTGTACACCCATGGTAGACTCTGGCCCATCGAGTACAGTGACTCTGGAGGAACATTGTCATGTCTTCAGTTATGTTCTTTCATTCCTGCCAGCTGGGACTATTGGTCATACCTCAGGCCTGTTTCAGAAACCTACTCACTTGTACTTCTTTGTTTTTAAGAGCAGTGAGTCCTTTGCAGACTTGACATTGTCTTGGGTTAGCAGCTAGGGCAGCTGTACAATCAGAATAAGAAAGCTTTCTGTTGACCCTGGGCCTCAGCCCTGACTGGCAAATGCAGGATGTAGGACACTTGGAGTCTATCAGGCCAGCTGCTCTACGTAATGTGTGGTGTTAGTATGTATCTTGGAGTTACATTCGGCTACAATTATCGGGATGGTTTTTTGTTTTGTTTTTTAATTTTCTTTTATTGCTTTAAATATTACAAAGAGTAGTACATACGTCTCCTTCTTCACCCCCTACCCCACCCTGGCTCCCATGTGGGCATGGTTTTGAGTAAATCACTTAACCTTTCAGACTCAATAGTCTCATCTGTATAATGGGAATAACATAATCCATCTATCATAGGATTGTGCAGGACTTAAAACAGGAGACCATATATGAAAAGTAATTGGCACAGCTCTTGAGTACCTACTCCATAAATAGTAGATATGACTACAGTGATGACGATAAGGCTACTGGAGCACTTCTCTTAATTTTTTGTGGGGAAGATGTGATTAGGTATTTTGAAGTTTGAAAAGCTTTTTGGGTCATCCTAAACCTAGATTCTTTAGCCATGTTTACCTGAGCCTTTACGGGTGATAAAAAGCAGGACCCCCCCTCTCCCCCGCCCCAAGATCTTGGGAAGAGGAAAAAGTCAGCACTGACAAAGTTTGATAAAAGAGGAACATAACCATTGAAAACTATCTTCAAAGCATGGGCTGTGGAGACAAACTGCCTGGCTTGAATCACTTTTAGTTTGTGGCCTTGGACAAATTATGTAACCTCTGTGTACCTCAGCCTCCTCATCTGTAAAATAGGAATAATGTATACTTTCCCAAGAGATTGTTGTGGGGATGAAATGAAGTTAATCTGTGTAAAGTGCTTGGGAAAGTCCTTGTTCAGTTAATAAGTGTTACAGGAATGTTTGCTCACATTTGTTTATTTTTGGTTTTCTTCACAGTAGTCGTGTGAAGCCAGTGGAATATAGTCAGATGTACAGTTACAGCTACAACCAGTATTACCAGCAGTATCAGAACTACTATGCTCAGTGGGGCTATGACCAGAATACAGGCAGCTACAGCTATAGTTATCCCCAGTATGGCTATACCCAGAGCACCATGCAGGTAACCGTGAATTGGCAAATCTGCTCTTTTGGGTTTCGTCATCCTGTAGAGACATGTGTCATTCTCCAGGATGGGATTGAGAAGGACGGGGGCTTGGGCTTCAGAAAGAAAAAAAAAATGGGGAAAGATGGAGCAGCCTAGTTCCTCTTGTTAACAATAAGCCATCCTTATTATGGGCCAGGATCCTTCTCACCCAACCTCTCTCTTGACAGACATACGAAGAAGTTGGAGATGATGCTTTGGAAGGTAAGGAGCCCATCGCTCATTCCCTCTGTCAGCCATAATGCAG
Organism: Murina feae; assembly: GCA_004026665.1. Taxonomy (NCBI): domain Eukaryota; kingdom Metazoa; phylum Chordata; class Mammalia; order Chiroptera; family Vespertilionidae; genus Murina; species Murina feae. The sequence continues at coordinate 1,088 of PVJC01050774.1, read as the reverse complement.
TGATTGCTTTGTGGCTGGCACTGTGCCTTGAGGAATGCATGGTGAATTCTGCCTAGAGGAACTTATAGTCTGAGACAGCCAGTGTATACATAATTACAGTAAGAAGTGTGTGCGTCAGCCTAGGCCAGGTAGCGAAATTGGTTAGATTATCGTCGATATGCCAAATTTGCAGGTTCAGTCCCTGGTCAGGGCACATACAAGAATCAATGAATGGCCTATTATTTGAGTACTAACTACCCCTTACATTATCATATTTTAATCCTCATAGGCGCCCTGCAAGGCAGTTGCCTCAGCCCCTGAGTTAGAGAACTCTGGCACAGATAGGGAACTTGCCCTAGGAAACAGGTCCTGGGAACAGGGAACCAAACCCAAGTCTCATGGTCTTGTGGATCCTGAGTACTTTCTCCCCTTGGTGCTCCCTAACTACATGCTTGGCTCCGTTCCAGACCCCATGCCACAGCTGGATGTGACCGAGGCCAACAAGGAGTTCATGGAGCAGAGTGAGGAGCTGTACGATGCACTGATGGATTGTCACTGGCAGCCCCTGGACACAGTGTCTTCAGAGATCCCTGCTGTGATGTAGCCAAGACAGAGGACAAGCCAGAATGGAGGACTATGTGAGGGAGAAAAGACTTCTAAAAACAATTCAAGAACTTTCACCTTTTGGGAAATGTTTTATACAATTTTAATAATCAAGGTTCCTGATATTACGAATATTACTGCGACACTGCTGCCTTTATTTGATATAGCCATTTGAGTTTGAAAACCAAGGGACCAACTGAAGAGGGTTGAACAAGGTTCCCATCTGTCTTCGAACAATAATCATTTATCCAATAGTTATCTGTACTCCTAGAGATAAGTTTGGAATTATTTCTTTAAAAAATGTATTTTATTGATTTTTTACAGAGAGGAAGGGAGGTTAGAAACAATGATGAGAAACATCTCTGCCTCCTGCACACTCCCTACTGGGGATGTGCCCACATCCAAGGTACATGCCCTTGACAGGAATTGAACCTGGGACCCTACCCACTGAGCCAAACTGGTTTAGGGCTGGAATTATTTTTTTAATTATTCCTTGAGGACCGGGG
>PVJC01050773.1:0-11702 GCA_004026665.1 Murina feae | reverse complement strand
GGATCTGTTTTGTTTAGGTTAGTCCCTCTCTGGCCACTGGGTGGGGCTGGCTCCTGTATCTTTAAGGAGGTGTTGCTGCAGAAGCCTCTGACGCACTTGGGAGGGGCGGGGCCTCGGGGAGTTCGCCGGGCGGGGCGGAGCAAATAGCTATGGCGCTTCTCAGCGCTGCGCTGAGAGACACCAGGTCTCTGTGTCCCACGGTAATTGCTGCAAGCAATGCTGAGAGAAACCCGTTTTGGATTTCCTCCTGGTGCCGGTCAGTCCCCCTTCTCTGGGTGTCTGTGGGACCTCCGAAACTCGCCTGGAACTGGAGTTCAGAGCCGCTGAGAGCTTGTGGTTCTCTCCGTTTTGGAAAAGAACCACGACCTCCGGTACCAGCCCTTCCCCGAGCCCGTGCGTGCGCCTCCATACCTCTGTACTTTGCTTCCGCCACTCCTCTGAGTCTCAGACTCTTCTCTGGTTGTAGGATTTTCACTCAGCCAGCCGTCCTGTGGGTGCGAGTGGTGTCCGTGTGTTCTTTTCGTGGTTTTTCTGAAATAGTTGTTCACAGCTGCATATACGGTGTCTACCCTATGCCGCCATCTTGTTCCCTGCTCACCTCCCTGCTTTTAAACAAAAATTTCTTTTGTTAATTCTCACCCAAGAATATTTTTCCATTGATTTTTAGAGAGAGTATAAGAGAGAGGGAAAGACAGAGAGAAACATCGATGTGAGAGAAACATGTCGGTTGGTTGCCTCCTGCCAGGACCTGAGGAGCCTACAACCAAGGTACATGCCCTTGCCTGGAATTGAACCCAGGACCCTTTGGTCCACAGACCAATGCTCTATCCACGGAGCCAAACCGGCTAGGGCCTCCCTGGATTTTAGAGTATGCAGTTTAAGATTAAGAATAGACTTGCTACTATGAATGAAAAAAAAGTTATATGGAAAGTAACTTCACAGAATGATCTGATCATAAATTACTGACTGGGCAAGTCGTAGTAGATAGTACTGCCCCAGACCTATAACTTCTTTAGTGAAAGGTTTTAAGCTACCCCTGTCTTATGGTTGTACATATAGATTAACACACCTTTGAAATACCAGAAATAATTATCCTTAAAAGGGGTACTAACCCTCCAGAAATCACATAATCTGTCCCATAATCCTATCCCTGCCTTGACTTCTCCCACCTCTATGTAATTTTCCTTACATTTCCTCCTTAATTTCAGATGCATAAAAAAAGCTGCATAACTGTTATTCTCCAAAGCATTTGAGATCTTGTTCTCCAGCATATGTTGTCACTTTGGCTCAAATAAATTCTTTAAAAAATTCCCTACTGATTTGGATGTTCTTATGTCAACACTTCTTTGGCAACCACATTGCACTGTTAATTCATAAATTATGCCCTGGTTAAGACTAATTCTGGGACTAGCCTGCCTGGGTTTAAATCCTGGCTCTAGAGTTTATTAGCTAGATGACCTTGAGTAAATTATGTAAACATTTTTGGGCCTCAATTTTCTCATCTGTAATATGGGTTTTTTATACATATTTTAAAATTGATTTCAGAGAGGAAGGGAGAGGGAGAGAAAGAGAGAAACATCAATGATGAGAGAGAATCATTGATTGACTGCCTCCTGCACTCCCCCTACTGGGGATTGAGCCCACAACCTGGGCATGTGCCCTGACCAGGAATCAAACCGAGACCTCCTGGCTCATAGGTTGATGCTCAACTACTGAGCCACACCAGCTAGGTGTGATCATGTGTTTTTTAAGTTGAACAAATCAGTATTCAAAGATAACAGAGAGCATGACCTGTGCAGGCATTCTAAGGATGAATGAAAATCTTTGTGAAAAATTCCATCATAAATGAAAACAATAGAATACCTGCTGATGTTAACATTCTGCCTATAGTTTTGTCATTAAGTTCATGCTCTTCAAGACGTTGTACTATATCACAGTTGCTGTAAAAATAATTACTAAGCATAGATCTTGAAAGAAAATAATTTGTGGAAGATTCGCCATAGTGGTCATAAAAATTATTTTGAAAAGGTTTTTCAAGAGTACTTAACTATTTTTTATCTTGAAAAACTTACTTGAAAAGCTTTTAAGTCAGTAATTTCTCAATGCAGATTTTCAAAAGAGAATTATTTTGGTTGAGAAAGTGGTGGATAAAGGTAGCTTAAATTCTTATCTAATGAAATTCAATTACAATATGAATTCTTTGATTATTATGTGGGGGGAAAAACAAGAGCCTAGTTGATCTCTCAAAATCTTTGTGTTGTTGTAATAAAAACTTCAGACAGATATGTCAGACAACTAAGATCACTTAGTAGATTTACTTCAAGATTGTAAAAATGGAGAAGCAAAAGGCAAAGAATTATTTCAATAAAGGTACCAAAATGCTAATCATTATTCAGGGATTTTTCTTTTTTTTAAAGTGAAATGTTTAGTGAAACAGAGATAACTGGAGTAGATGCAGCTATTGATATTTCAATTATTAGAACCCATGGTTTCTGAAGAGGTGTTCTCTGCTTCTTTCAAGTTTCTTCTTTTTAAAGCTGGAACTCTGGAAGACAACTCTGAGCTGGATTAGTGTGAGAACAAGTAATGCAAAAACATCATCAAAGAAAAACTCAATACTGAAATAGTTCAGTATTATTAGTGAGTTATTTTAAACCTAGAAAATGCTTTCCATTAGGGGGTATCAATATTTATGTAGGTGTTAGCAGACATTGGATTCTTTTCTAATTAATATCAGAATGATTTTCGGTCTGTTAGTAGCTTCTTCCAGGGACCTTGGCAAATTTGAGCAAAAGACTTGCTCAAATAGTAAACTAATTATAATGTAAAAGTGGCTAACTGTTTTAATTAATGAGCTCTTTCTAAAAGAACTAAAAAGAGTATTCCCTCTTCCCAATTCAGGTTTTCTTTTATTGTCAGATTCATTAGTGTTCTTGGGATGGGCTGGACTATCAGATACTACCACTTTGAGAAAGGTCTGTTCCGAGTTACTTGTTTTCTAAGCTAAAGTTACACTCTGGGGAAAGAGTTCAAGACAATTGAATTTCCTCTCTGGACATAAGTGACAGAAAAGAAGAATGAATTTCAAGAAACTGAAACAGTAATCTAAAGCATGTGAGACTAATGCTAAAGAAAAGACTTTCTAGAAAGGGGTCACCACATACAAAACCCTTCTTCGCCATAACACAGTGGTTCTCAACCTTCTGGCCCTTTAAGTACAGTTGCTCATGTTGTGACCCAACCATAAAATTATTTTTGTTGCTACTTCATAACTGTAATGTTGCTACTGTTATGAATCGTCATGTAAATATCTGATATGCAGGATGGTCTTAGGTGACCTCTGTGAAAGGGTCGTTCAGCTGCCAAAGGGGTCGCGACCCACAGGTTGAGAACTGCTGCATAACAGAAAGGAATTCCAAGATGAGAGAGGTCATAGTAAATAAAGAAAATAAGAGATTCTTTTATATAAGCAGCTCATCAATAGAAAGTGCAATCCTGTTTACATGAAATATATATTATAAAGGATTTGTGGTTTTTCATTTTATAAATAAGAACACAAGTTGTTTTATATAAAGACAGCAATGGCAGAGCTGTAGCTCAAACGCGAATCTGTATGACTTGAGTACTAGCCACTCACTATTGCCTGACTAAAATATTGTCTTAGGCCTTCAACATTCATGCAAGAATACAAAAATCTTTAAAGGTTCTTCCTAGTCGGGTCTTTCTAGTATAGTTTCTATTTTATCTGGAGTGTTGTGAATTCATTCACATATAAATGAGTAATTTGAAAATCAACTATTGTTTTTGATTGATCACCTTCTCACTAGGGTCACTGTTTACCATAACTGAACAAATAGACCATTTCCGTGTAATGTATGTGATACCTTAAATTCAGTTGTATTTCAGTTCATTGGTTAAATCATGATTATGAGCTGAGTGAATCTATTATATACTGACTGGTTTACTGTGAATAGAAACACATACATACTCATAATGTTAACTTCTTTGTAACAAGTATTTTACTTTTATTGTCAGGCTTATATTATGTGCTACAAGTCCTTTTGACTTGTTCAAAAATTAAATATATGTAGGCTAAAACAAAATATAGTTATAATGAAATTATGTCACATCTTAAATTGTGATGAAAGAAGAGAAAAAGGCTAGAAGTGTTCCCAAAAAGTGAGAAGAATCTAATCTAATAAAAGATTAATAGGCAAATTAACCCTCACTCTGTTACACATAAGACACGCCCACCAGCCAATCAGAGCACTAATATGCAAATTAACCCAGCCAAGATGGCAGCCGGCAGCCATGGAGCTAGAGCAAACAGGAGGCCAGCGATGGAGGAAACTGCCTGCCTAGGCCGGCTGTGACCTCTGCTCAAGGCAACAAAGTTTCAATTATAGAAGCCACAGAGCTGAAGCAAACAGGAGGCTTCGTTGCCTGTCTAGGCAGGCTGTGGCTTTTGCTCAAGGTAACAAAGTTTCAATTATAGAAGATAAATAAACCCCAGAAACCTGCTTCCAGACAGTCTCACTGAGACCTTGGGTCAATGGGAGCTGTGGCCAGCCTGCAAACAGCCCTCAGCCCCTCACCCAGGCTGACCAGGCACGCCGGTGGACATCCTCTGAGGGGTCCCAGACTTCGAGAGGGCACAGGCTGGGCTGAGGGACCCCCCTGAGTGCACAAATTTTTTGTGCACCAGGCCCCTAGTTAAAATATAATAGCAAATAATAGTGCCATCTATTGTTGGTCACAAAGCAGAAGTACTATGCATTTCAATCAAAGATGTGAGTAATGATGCTATTATCACCAAGGGTGTGGGTATGTCTGGTAAGTTGAATATACAACAAGAAAATAAGTGTCTTAGAAAATAATGATTGTATAAATCTTGTTATTAAAGTAGAAAATATAGCACAAAGGATTTTTTTTCTCTTCACCTTTAGTTTTAGATATATACAGAAGCATTCTGACAAACTGCTAACAGCTCAACTGGCTATCTATCTACCTATCTTAGTTGCAGAAGTCTCTGACTTATTTAATACTTCCCATTTGTGTAAAATTCACTCCAATATTTCACCTTGGAAAAAAAACAATTTGACTGGAGTAGATGGCAGTCTACTGCATCTAATATAATAGAGAGCTATTATATTAATTTGACTTACTAATTTATATAAAACTTTTTCTGATTATTTTTTATCATCTTAACTACCTTAAGGGTAGAGTAATTCTCAGCCCACCATCTAGTTGTTTATTAAGCCTCCTAGTGAATAACTAGGCAGATTATGAAGCAGTTTTTCATATTATAACTAACTAGGGGTCCAGTGCACAGATATTTGTGTACTTAGGGGGGGTCCCTCAGCCCAGCCTGTGCCCTCTTGCAGTCTGGAACCCCTCGGGGGATGTCCACCTGCTGGCATGCCTGGCCAGCCTGGATGAGGGGCTAGGCTGGCCAAGCCCCCGAGTGGGGACCCTCACCCCATGGGGATGTGGCCAGCCTGGGTGAGGAGCTGAGGGCCATTTTCAGGCTGCCCACAGCTCCCATTGACCGAATGTCTCAGCGAGGCTGACTGGAATCAGGTTTCTGGGGTTTATTTATCTTCTATAATTGAAACTTTGTTGCCTTGAGCCAAGGCCTAGTCAGGCAACGAAGCCTCCTGTTTGCTTCAGCTCCGTGGCTTCTATAATTGAAACATTGTTGCCTTGAGCAGAGGCCCTGCTGGCCTAGGCAGGCAGTTTCCTCCATCTCTGGCCTCCTGTTTGCTCTAGTTCCAGTGGCTGCTGGCCGCCATCTTGGCTGGGTTAATTTGCATACAGCCACTCTGATTGGCTGGTGGGAGTGGCTTGGCTGATGGGCGTGGCTTAGGTGCAACAGAGTGAGGGTCAATTTGCATATTACTCTTTTATTAGATTAGATAGCAACTTTGATAAATTTTGCATGGTTAATCTACATCTATAGTAAGTAGGTTTTGCTAAACTTTTTATGTGCAATGTAAATATTGTAAGCTGTTCCAATTTACATTTTCTTGTGCTCAATGTGTGTGAATCTTACTGTGTTTGACATTCCCCATTAAGACACTCCCTACTCTCAGTCTTAGCTCTTGGTTATCTTGCACAAACCCACATTTCCTAAAGAGGAGTAGAGGAGATCAGGTGATAAAGACGAGGAAATAAAGTAGGCCATTTGTGTTTTCTGGATTCTTCTGGGCTTAGGGTCCCAAATTTGCTTTTTTTGATTGCTTGTACTAATATTCAACTGTTACCAATTATTGTATTAATATTCAGCTGTTACCCATTTCACAATTTTCTAGAATAAAAGCATTCCTCATATTTTTAGTCTCATTTTATAGAGGTAAAACCATGTTTAAAAATGATTTTTTATGGACAAATGGCAGATTTAAAAATTGCACTTAAAGCCCTGCTGGCATGGCTCAGTGGTTGAGCTTTAACCTATGAACTAGGAGGTCACGGTTCAATTCTCGGTAAGGGCACATGCCTGAGTTGCGGGCTCGATCCCCAGTGCGGGGCATGCAGGAGGCAGCCAATCGATTCTTTCTCATCACTGATGTTTCTATCTTTCCCTCTCCCTTCCTCTCTGAAATCAATAAAAAAATTTTTTTTTAATTGCACTTAAATTTTAATAATTAAATAGCATCTGTGTAACTAGCACCCTAGTGTCTTTTTCCAGTTATGAATCCCTCTTTCTCAGGGGAACTATTTGAGTTCTAACAGCATGAATTGGTAACATTTTGATGGTTATCACTCTTAATGGTATAATTATTGCTTCAATTCTTTAAAGACATTTATTTTGAACTAATTTTAGATTTACAGAAAATTTGTAAAAGTTGTATAGAGTTTAATTATATTACTCAGCCAATTTCCCCTAATGTTAGTTAACATTTTGTATAACCACTAGAGGCCCAGTGCATGAAATTCGTGCACGGGAGGAGGGGGTTCCCTCAGCCCAGCCTGCACCCTCTCCAATCTGGGACCCCTCAGGAGATGTCCAACTGCCAGTTTAGGTCTGATCCTGGGGATTGGCAGTTGGACATCCCTCTCACAATCCAGAGCTGCTGACTCTTAACTGCTCACCTGCCTGCCTGCCTGATCACCCCTGACTGCTCCCCCCTGAAGCCTGGTCACCCCCAACTGCCCCCTCTTGTCTGCCTGGTCACCATCAACTGCCCCCCTGCCACTGGCTGGTCACCCCTCACTGCCCCTCTTGCCAGCCTGGTTGCCCCAAACTGCCCTCCCTGCCAGCCTGGCTGCCCCTCATTGCCCCCTCCCCCCACCGGCCTGGTTGCCCCCAACTGCCCTCTGCAGCCTGGTCGCCCCACATAGCCTAATGTTCAATTATTTGGTTGTCCCTCACTAATCCCCCTGTGGGCCTTGTCATCCCAGGCAGCCTGCTACTTGGTTGTTTACTGTGATGGAGTCCCAGACTATTTGCATATTCCTTTATTATTAGTATAGATTATTAGTATAGATAGGGCAATTATCAAGAGCAGGAAGTTAACATTGGTACAATATTGTTGACTCAACTGCAGCCAGACCTAATTTGAATTTCATCAAATTTTTTCACTAATGACATTTTTCTGTTACAGGATTCTATTCAGAATCCCACATTATACATTTAATTGCTATCTCTCCTTAGTTGTCTCTATTCTTTTTTAAAAACATTTTTATTGATTTCAGAGAGGGAGGGAGAGAGAGACAGAAACATCAATGATGAAAGGCAATCATCAATCAGCTGCCTCCTGCACACCCTACACCAGGGATCGAGCTCGAAATGTGGGCATATGCTCCAACCGGTAATTGAACTGTGACTTCCTAATTCATAGGTCAACGCTCAACCACTGAGCCATGTTGGCTAGGCAGTTGTCTCTATACTTTAACAGCCTTCAATTTTTCTTTGATATATGACCTTGACACTTTTGAAGAGTGCTGATATAAAATTTTCAGAATTTTCATCTATTTGGGTTTGTCTGTTGTTGTCACTGGTTGGAGTGTGGTTATGCATTTTTTTTTTTTTGGTTATGCATTTTTAGTAAAAATATCACAAAAAATAATGTCTTTCTGTTTTTCACAGGGCATCATATCAGGGGGTTCGTCGTTTTGTTATGTTTTAATCATTGGGGATGTTTATCTTTGTCTCTTGGTTAAGTTGATGGCTGCCTGGCACCTGGGACCCGGACTTCTTCGCAGCCCCGGCTGCTTGCCCCAGCCCTCACAGTCCCGGCTTTGTCCTGAAGGATGTTTGGAAGGACATCTGGTTTAATAAGCATATTATGCTTTTATTATTATAGAATGCTGAGGGCTGACTTCCTCCTTCCCCTTCTTTAGCCCATTTTTTCACTGAAAATGTGTGAAAGAAGATAGGAGCCTCAATTCCAACTCTACTTCATGTCTCTTGTCATTCTAAACCATTAAAAGCCAAAAGTTTTGGTTATTTATATTGACAAATTTCCCCATGACAGTTGGAAGCTTTGTTGTGAGCTCAGTATTTGAGGGAATATTTATATTATCTAATATTTCTAAATGGTGTGCTAAGATAAAGTATATTTAGTTCACTTTGTTGCCAGAAACAAAAATGTCATTTTTTGATATCATTTCCTTCCTTTTTTCCTCTTTTTCTTTTCTGGAATTTTATTTTTAGTTGTACCTTCTGGATTGGTGTTCTAATTTTTTTCAGTTTTTAAAAAATTTTTTGTTCTGCCCTAGCCAGTTTGGCTCAGTGGATAGAGTGTCAGCCTGCGGACTGAAGGGTCCCAGGTTTGATTCCGGTCAAGGGCATATGCCTGGTTGGGGGCTTGATCCCAGTAGGGGGCGTGCAGGAGGCAGCCTGATCAATGAATCACCCTCATTAATGTTTCCATCTCTCCCCTTCCCTTCCTGTCTGAAATCAATAAAAATATATTTAAAAAGAAATCTTTTTGTTCTACTCAGTGGGCATTTCCAACCCTTCCTTTACATTCTCTCCCTCTCCCCTCTTCCTTTTTATTTTGTTTCTATTTTGTTTATTAGTTTGGTTTACTACTGTTTTGTTAAGTTGGTCTCTTAATTTCCTATGAGAGGCTTTCCTCAATCTTTCAGTAAACTTGGGTCGTCTGTTCAGATTAAAGAGTGAGGCAGTAAAAAGCTGAGGAAAAACATTGTCCATGGGGAGTTAATAGCAAGTCTTTTTTTTATTTTTTATTTTTTTCAATTACAGTTTGACATTCAATATTGTATTAGTTTCAGGTGTACAACATAGTGGGTAGACAACCCCAATAAGTTCTATGCTCACCTGACACCATGCACTGTGATTACAATATATTGATTGCATTCCCTATGCTGTACTTTACATCCCATGACTAGTTAGTGACTGCCAATTTGTACTTCTTAATCTCTTCATCTTTTCACCCAGTCCCCCAACCCACCTCCCATCTGGCAACCATCTTTTGTTTTTTGTTCTCTGTGTCTATGAGTTTATTTCTTTAACTGCAAATCTTAACATAGGGTGATTGAGTGGTTGTAGGGCTTTTCCCTTGGGCCATATTTCCCATGGAAAAATGGCCCTGTGTTCTGGAAGCTGAGTTGGGGTCTAGTGTTCAGCCTGTAGATCTTTAATCTTCATGTATTACGATGTGATAGACAACCCCTGTGTGTACCTGGTTTCTACATTCTCTCTGGTTTAGTGTCTTAAGAAAGTAAACTGCTTGTCTCTCGCTAGGGTTTAGGAGAGACAGTTTCTTGGATACGTGGGAAGGCTTCTGGGTGAAAACTGTTCCTTACAAACATTCAATTAGTATTCCTATTTTCAGCCCAACCTTGACCCCTACCTTCAGATTCTTTCAGCCTTTCTGTTGTGCTTGCTTCTTACTGGTTTCATTCCCTCACCTGCCCTCACATGTATGGAGTTGGCTTGTTCTGTTTTACAAAACTAACAAAATGTTATACTAGGTGCCCGGTGCACGAAAATTTGTGCACTTGGTGGGGGGGCGGGTCCCTCAGCCCGGCCTGCACCCTCTTGTAGTCTGAGAGCCCTCAGGGGATGTCCAGCTGTTGGCTTAGGCCCGTTTCCCATGGGGAGCAGGCTTAAGCCACAGTCTGGCCTCCCTCTGCAGGAGGCAACTGGGCAGGCTGATCAGAGGATAGTGCCGGCAGCCTGGTGAGCAGCCAGCCCCACCTTCCCCCAATCGCCCCTTTGTGGCTGCTGGTCACTGCCAACCCTTGATTGCGGGCTGCTCCCTCTGCCCGCTGGCACATGCCTTGGCTGGCCTGGTGCCACCTGCTCACCGGCCCTGCCCCCCGTTGATCAGTAGTTCTGTAGTTCAGTCAATTTGCATATTATACTTTTATTATATAAGATCTCTTATCAGCTGTTGTCTCCTTTCATGTTATATATGTTTTTTATGAGTTTATATTTTTAGCATCATTTTAGTGTAGGTTTAGGAGAGAATGGATATTTAACAAAGATAATCTTATCTTACATTTTAATTATGTCATAGTCACTTAAAAATAGTATTGTTATAAATATTTTTATAAATTCAGGGTTTCTTTTGTCTTCCTTTGCCGCTAATACTTATTTCAGTTTTATATCATGAGTGAAGAGTAGAAGGATAGTAAATGTAGGAGGGAATGGAGAAGGGCAACAAGAGACACAGAGGAAAGACAGGTTCCTCACTGATAAAGGATAAGAGGCTTAGCTATTGGTACCAGTGAGGCTGTAATGAAGTAATATCGCCATCTTCTGGCTTTTTAAAAACTATTTCTGTAATTTTATCTGAGAATGTGAGTTACAAATACTCTTTTCCAGTAGATTTTTCTTATGACTTGCATTGTGATGTTTTCCTCTGTATCTATATATACATTACACTCATATCAGTTTTTTTCTTTGATGAGTTCTGGGTTTGGACTTATATTTAGAAAAGTTTTCCACACACGGAGATTAAAAAATCTGACTCCCATGTTTTTTTCTAGTAACCTAAAAAATTGCATTGAATTCTTTGATCCACTTGGAATTTATTTTGAATGAGGGGTAAATTATGGCCCCAGTTAATTTTTTTTTCAGATGGTTACTAGTTTTCAGAACTACTTACTAAATAATCCAACTAAACCAATTATAACCCACTGATTTGAACTTTGATACATACATATTATGAATTTGGGTCTCTTCTTGGAATTATTTTTCTATCCATCAAGCTATATGCTTTTTCGTTTAACAAGTGTAATATTTTAATTACTATAACTTTATAACTTACTTTAATAATTGGAAGAGGCTAATTCGTATTCTTATGTTTCCAGAATTTGTATGGCTATTCTTGCTTATTTTTTCACATAAACTTTTTTTTTCCTTGTTCATCCCCTACTTTATTTTCTGTCTGTTAAAGAAAATTTTTTATTATGTAAAGTACATATAACATAAGTCAATGCTCAACCACTGAGCCATGACAGCTGGGCCAGAAGTCTTTTATTTTTTTTTTAATTTTTATTATTTTTAAATTAACACTTTTTTTTTAAAACATTTTATTGATTTTTTACAGAGAGGAAGGGAGAGGGATAGAGAGTTAGAAACATTGATGAGAGAGAAACACCGATCAGCTGCCTCCTGCACACTCCCTACTGAGGATGTGCCTGCAACCAAGGTACATGCCCTTGACCGGAATCGAACCTGAGACCCTTGAGTCCGCAGGTCGACGCTCTATCCACTGAGCCAAACC
>PVJC01050772.1:0-11697 GCA_004026665.1 Murina feae | reverse complement strand
TAGGTAACTTTCTGTCTCTCTCTTGCCACTTTTAAGATTCTTTCTTTGTCATTGGTGTTTGCTGATCTAATATAATAAAAGGGAAACATGCAAATTGACCATTACCACCAACCAACCAGAGCGGCTCTATTCAAACTAACCCAGCCAAAATGGAGGCCAACAGCCATGCAGCTAGAGCAAACCAGAGAGGCTTCCGTTGCAACTGCCTGCCTAGGTTGGCTGAGCCTCTGCTCACAGCTATGCCCACCAGCCAATCAGAGCGGCTGTATGCAAATTAACCCAGCCAAAATGGAGGCTGGCAGGGCGGCTCTGCACTGGGAGACTCCACAGCCGGCCGGCATAGCTGTGCCAGGTTTGTCAGCTCAGTGGGAGGAGGGGTGCGGCCTGGGGCCTCCTCGGGGTGTCCAGGACCACCCACCCCAGGTCCACTGCCTGGCTCCACCCCCCAGGGGCCTCTGAGGGGTATACAGAAGCGCCTGTCCCGGGTCCACTGCCTGGCTTCACCCCCTGGGAGCCTCCCCAGGGCATGCAGGAGCACGAGGCCTCTGCAGGGTGTGCAGGAGCAGCCATCCTGGGTCTGCTGCCTGGCTTTGCCCGCCGTGGGCCTCTGTGGGACATTCAGGAACGCCTGTCCTGGGTCCACTCCCTGGCTCTGCCCTGGGGGCCTCCTCTGGGTGTCCAGGAACACCTGTGAAGGGTCTGCTACCTTCATCCGCCCCCCAGGGGCCTCCATAAAGTGTGCAGGAGCATCTGCTGCACAGTGCGAAGAATCCAAAGCCAGTTCACTGCCCAGCTCCACCTCGGGTGTGTTTGCTCAGCAGCAGGGCCCCACAGAGGGATTCTGCACCAGCGTCCGCCCCTGGCTTGCCACCCAACTCTGCGCCAGGTGTGTCCCCTCAGCGGTTGGGGCCCATCAGGCATGTGCAATCTTGGGCCCTCTGGTGGGAAACTTGCAGGCCTGCACTCACCAGCCTTCCCACCCCCCAGTGCACGAACCCTGAAGGGGCTGTGGGCAGCCTGAAAATGGCTCTCAGCCTCTCACCCAGGCTGGCCAGGCATGCTAGCAGGTGGACATCCCCCCGAGGTGTCCCAGACTGCAAGAGGGTAGAGGCCGGGCTGAGGGACCCTCACCCCCCGAGTGCACAAATTTTTGTGCATTGAGCCCCTAGTTTAATTATAATGTGCCTTGGCGTTGGTCTTTTGGGTTCATTTTGTTTGGACCTCTTTAAGCTTCTTGGATTTGGGTAAGATTTTCCTCTGTATAACCGGAAAGTAGTCTGTCATTATTTCTTCCAAGAAGCTTTCTGTTCCTTGCTCAGTTTCCACTCCTTCTGGCACCCCTATTACACGAATATTGTTTCTTTTTGTGTTCTCCCAAAGTTCTCTTAGGCTCTCCTCCTGCTTTTTAATTATTTTTCTAGAAGCTGCTCTGTTTGGGTATTTTTTTCTATCTTGTCTTCTAGCTCACTGATGCGATCTTCTGCTTCATCTAGTCTACTGTTGATGCTTTCTATTGAGTTCTTTATAGCAGTGTTGCCACTTTTCATTTCTTCTTGGTTCTTCACATTTCCTCTTGGTTCTTGCACATATTGTTGAATTTGTCTTCCATTCTTCTCAACCACTTTATGACCATTTCTCTGAATTCCTTCTCTAACAAGTTGGTTGCCTCCATTTCGTTGACTTCCTTTTCTGGTGATGTCTGTTTCTCTTTCCTATGTGGACTGTTTCTTTGTCTCCCCACGATCTCTCTTCTCTGGGTGTCTATTTACGTGGTTCTCTCTCTCCTGCGTTGATTCAAAGGCACGAAATACCGCACATCAAGGCACAATGCAAGAAATACTGAACATAGACGTATTCACGATACTAATAACTCCACATGAAGGTGGCCACTTGAGAAAAGAGGATTAGGGTAAAGAGGAGGATAAAAAGAAAAAGGGGAAAAGGTAAAAAAAAACAGAGTGCAGGAATGAAATTGGGAGAGGGACAAAGAAAAAAAGGTAAGAGTGATAAGAAAGAGAGTGAAATAAAAGACGGGAAGAAATTATATAGGGAGGGGATTCTGATAGAGTTGTCACTAATTGCAATGAATGTTAGCAACAGATACCTAGAGATGAATGCAGACCGTAAACAACCACTAATTTCAAGTGAGGTGAGGGAAAACAGTGGTAACAAAATAACCAAAGGAGAAAAATATTAAAATAAAACAGTATAATCAACAATCAAGGTAACAACAGCTTAGCGACAGAGAGAGAGAGAGAGAGGAAAAGAAAATGAATGATAAGAGAAAAAATATGGAGAGTGAAGAAAGAGAAGAGTGAGATGATTATGGACTTAGAGCAGGGGATTGGAAATTATATATATATAAGTAGGGTGAAATTTTAAGAGAAGGTAAAAAGAGGGAGTAGGGATAGTTTAAAGCAGGACTGGGGTAAGTGAAACTGGACAACAAAAGGAGAGTTTTGGTTCCTGCTGCCCCGCGCGGATGGGAAGAGGTCTCCGGCCTTTGCATGCTTCTAGGCACAGATTCCAGCCGCCCCCTGTGGGGGGGAAGAGTTCCCCAGTGTTCATGCATCTCTAGGCACAGATTTCCGCTCCGTGGCATGGGGAACAGTTTCTCAAAGTTTCTCAGTTCCTAGTCTCAAATTTCCACAGCCCTGTGCCGAGGGGAAACAGTTTCTCAGATTTCCCTGAGTTCCCAGGCTCAAATTCCTGTAGCCCCACCTTGGCGCCGCCTGTGCGGCTGTGGGGAGGGGGATCGATTCTGTTACTCACAGAGATCTGCTGCTGGGATGTCGGGATTCTTGGTGTTTGTGGGACCATAGCTGTGGTCTCTGATCTCTGTCCTCAGTGGTTGTAGGGTCCTAGTTTGCGTCTGAGACCAGACTGGGTGGCACAAGCCGCTCTGTTTCTCAAGATGGTGTGGTCTCCATGCCTGAGCTGGCCGCCCAGGAGTGTCCGTGCTGGGAGCGGGGCTCCGCCATGTAAGACTGGCCTGTTTAGCAGCCCCTCAGGAGACCTGCAGAATCTAACTGTCCCTAGCTCATACACACACACACCATACATGTCCACACACTCCTCTATTGCTCCCTGGCTCTCCCACACTCTCTCCCTCCCTATCTTCCTGCCGGTTGCCATCTTTTCCCCCACTTATATTTTTAATTCCCTTGCCTGCAGGAAGTTACTCACCAGAAAATAATGAACATTAGTAGTAATTTCTAACATAAGTGATTTCTGGGGTAGCCTAACACTGCCACCTGGCGGTGAGAAAAATTAAAGCAGCTTCCAACTTACTGGCCCAAATTGCATTGCAAGAAGTACTCACTGGCCTTTCCCCTTAATTACACTAACACAGTCAAGTAATTATGAATTCTGCTTGATCCTGCTTGGAATCAAATACAAATCATATAAGAAAAGAACAGAACAGCAAACATTTGAGCTGTTCTGAATGGATCTAAATTTTGCTGATTAAAATAAGGAACTCACCATATGTAATGCTAGTAAACATTTTGTGATAATATATATTGAACAGCTTTATGTTTCCAAAACTTTTGTATTTTCTAGGTTTAACCTGGTTTTATTCTGTTTTGAAAATGAGTTTCTCCTGATGCCCTTGTTCTGATGACTCATTCCAGACATGATTCCTTTTTGCTGTTCAAATTTATGATTAAGAAATAACACGCGATTAATTAGCAATTTCTAATCATTAACTGCTCTTTGAAAGAGAAAAGGAGAGGCTGTCCAGAAGAATTGCCTCCGTGGCTTTTTTCATCTCTGAGTTTGCAATTTCCTAGGACTTAATGTGGCACCTCTCTCTACGGTTTGCATCCACCATCCAGTATTTGTTACCACAAGTTTAGAAGTGATACAGCACAACATGCTCAAAAATAAGCTAGAGCCCTGGCCAGTTTGGCTCAGTGGATAGAGTGTCGGCCTGTGGACTGAGGAGTCCCAGGTTTGATTCCGGTCAAGGGCATATAGGTTGGTTGTGGGCACATCCTCGGTAGAGGATGTGCAGGAGGCAGCTGATCGATGTTTCTCATTCATTGGTGTTTCTAACTCTCTATCCCTTCCCCTTCCTGTAAAAATCAATAAAATATATTAAAAAAAAATAAACTAGAAAAAAATCATCTTGATATCACCTGCTTTTAGAACTGGAAGACACCATAGAGCTTATCCAGTCTAGATCACACGACTTGTTTGTATTTTCACAGGGGGACAATCCTGGATGAAAGGGATGGCTGAATTGACTTTTGGAGGGTGATGGCCGTACTCAGAAAGCTCTCATCACTGCTCCCTGTAACTTACAAGGACATGACAAACGTGGGGCATGAGCACTGAGCACTGAGCCTGGGGTAGGAATGTTGATGGACAGTTTTAACAATGAGGAGTTTTGGTCTTGGATCAGGCACTTTCAACCATAACATCAGCATCCTGCCATTGATAGGTGGCTACTAAGTCTAGTGAGTCTACTTACAAATGCTTTTCCTCAAGCAATTTCAAACCTAAAGAAAAGCTGCCAGTACAGTACAAAGACCTCTTTCCCCTACCTGCATCCCCAAACCATCTAAGAGTTAAGTTGCCAACCAGATGCCCCATCATCCCTTAATACTCTAATGTGTGTTTCTCACAAACAGGGACATTCTCTTTGATAACCTCAACACAGCTATCAAAATCAGGAAACAAACATCATTGCATCACTGCTCTCTGGTCCTCACACCCCACCTAAGTTTCTCCAGGTGTACTAGTAATTTCTATAATAACAAGAGGAATTGGTTTAGAATGGAAGTGACTTTAGTTGTTCCCTTGGTGTAGAGCAGCTGCTCAGTCTTTTTTGACTTTCCTTATCTTGATACTTGAAATGTGAAGTTATTTTATAGATGTTTTTACTCACAATTAGATTCATATTATACATCTTGGGCAAAAATATTATAAATGTGATTTGATTGTACCTGTTTACATAATATGTCATTTCAATTGTCCCATTAGTGGTGATGTTCACACCGATAAGTTATTGGATTTAAGGTACTGTATGCAGGCAGTGTTTCGTTGCAATGTGTGAGCGTTTTGTGGGAGACACTTTGAAACTATGCAAATATTCCAAACCTCATCAAAATACCAATTTACTGTTTTATATCCATGTGGACTCATAGAATAGACATAAGGACTTATTTGATATATACATATATATATATATATATATATATATATATATATATATATATATATACACACACACACATATATTAACTAATAAAAGCATAATATTGAAATTGACCATTTCTTCGGGATGCCCAACATCCAATCAGAGTGATTGTATGCAAATTAACCCAGCCAACATGGTGGCCGCCACTCACGGAGTAAACGACAGCTTCCATTGTAGCAGGAGTGAAAGTGAAACTGCCTGGACGCTGGCTCACTTATCCTGCCTCAAAGCAAAACATGTTTGCAACACGTTTGCAACAATGTAGAAATCATAGAATCCTCGAGAGCTGAAGGAAACAGCATGCCAGGCCTAACTCTAAGAGTAACAACATTGTGTATCAACATTGTTTCATTATAGAAGCCGAGAGCTGAAACAGAGAGGAGGCTTCTTATGAGGCCTTGCCTTAAAGGAACAGCATCAATTATAGAAGATAAACCCCAGCAACCTGCGTCCAGCCAGCTTTGCTGGGACATTGGGTCAATGGGTGCTGTGGGCAGCCTTAAAGCCCCTCACCCAGGCTGGTCAGGCATGCCAGCAGGTAGACATCCCCAGAGGTGTCCCAGACTGTGAGAGGGCACAGGCTGGGCTGAGGGACCTCCTGAGTGCACAGAGTGGCTGCAGGGCAAAAGAGCGCAGGACCCAGGACCGGCGAGTGGGAAAGACGCGGCAGGGTTGGCAGCCTGCTTGGCGGCTCCCCAGACCATTTGCGGGGCCACCGGGGAGTGGGTAAGAGGTGCCAGGGGGTCGGCGGCCTGCTTGGCAGCTGCCCAGGCCCTTGGAGGGGCATCGGGGAGCAGGAAAGAGGTAGCAGGGGTTCAGTGGTCTGCTCGTTGGGGTTCCCAGGCACCTTGCAGTGTACCAGGAAGCAGCAAAGCAAGGTGGTGGGCTGGGGAGCAGAAAAGAGGTGGCAGGGGGTTAGCAGCCTGCTTGGTGGGCTTCCCAGGCCCCTTGCTGGGCACCAGGGAGCGGGGAAGCAAGGCTGCAGGGGCCGGGGTCCTGCTTGGCAGCTCCCCAGGCCCCTTGGCAGCACTGGGGAGTGGGAAAGGAAGGCAGCAGGGGACTGGTGAGTGGGAAAGAGTCGGCGGCCTGCTTGGCGGATCCCCAGGCCCTTTGGGGGGCACTGGGGAGCAGGAAAGCAAGCTCTTGGGGGTTGGGAGCCTGTTTGGTGGCTTCCCAGGTTCCTTCCGGGGATCAGGGAGCAGGAAAAGGCTGGCCTGACAATGAGGTAGGGTTTTCCCTGCGTTCTGGTGGCTGGAGGAAGATGGGCAATAGGCAAGCTTGGGAGGCAGGCCGCACCCAGCCCTGGCCACAGCTCAAAAAAAGAGAACAACATGCAGGGGAGGGCAAGAGTCTGAGAAATCAACATAGAGGGGGTGCCTGATCCAAGCCTCCATGGCGTGCCATCAGGTAGACACACACAGGAGGACTGCTCCAAACCTCAGATGTGACCGGGGGCAGGTTCCCAATGGCCACACACACACACACACACAGAAGGCGCCTGGCAGACTAGGGCCATCATAGGATATCCACTGAGGGGTTCCAGACTGTGAGAGAGGGCAGGCTGGGCTGACGCACCCCACAATTCCCCCATGCATTAATTTCGTGAACCGGTCCCCTAGTGTGTATGTATATATATATATATATATATATATATATATATATATATATGTATATATATATACACATACAAGGGGCCTGGTGCACGAAATTCATGCACGGCTAGGAGGAGGAGGGGGAAGGCAAACTGGGAGGTCCCTCAGCTGGACCTGCAGCCTATCCAATTTGGGGGCCCTCAGGAGATGTGCCACTCATGGCTTGGGCCCACTGCATGTGGTTCCCTGCTCTCTGCCAGGCCTGTCTGCTCCACACCACAGGGATGGGCAAGCAGGCCCTGATGGGTGCTTCCTGTGGGGTCCCCGATGGCTGTCTTGCGCCCCCTGTCCCCTCCTCCTTAGCCACCACCCTGGCCGAGGGCAGCTGGAGGCTCCCCAATGGTTCTGGCTCGCCATGCCCCCTGGTCCCATCATCTGTAGCCACAGGCTCAGCCGAGGCCTGTCCCGGGCAATGGCTGGGGAGTCCCCAAGCCTCTGGCTCACCGTGCCCACTGGTCCCAGTGTCTGGGGACTCCCTGATGCCTCTGCTCACCGTGCCCCCTCGTCCCCTCTTCCACATCCACTGTCCCAGCCAAGGCCTGGCCTGGGCAGTGGCTGGGGTGTCCCAGATGCCTCTGCTCGCCAGCCCCCTCGTTCTGTCTTCCCCAGCCACTGGCCCAGCTGAGACTTGCCATGGCGGTGCCTGGGGGCTTCCCAATGCCTCTGGCTCTCTGGTTCCCTGGTCCCGACCTCTGCAGCTGCTGCCCAGGCCAAGGCCAGGCCGAGGTGGTGGCTGGGGGGGTCCCTGATGCCTCTGCATCCCCACACCCCCTGGTTCCGTGGTCTGCAGCCACTGCCCCAGCCTAGGCCCGGCCACCACTGCACCCCCTCATCCTGTTTTCCACAAGCACGGCCTCAGCCAAGGCGCAGCCTAGGCACTGGCTGGGGGTCTCCATGCCTCTGCTCACCGCACCCCATCCTCCCATCTTCCTCTGTCACTGCCACAGCCTAGGCCTGGCTCAGGCAGTGGCTGGGGGGTCCCTGATACTTCTGGCTTGCCCCGCCCCCTTGTCCTGTCTTCCATGAGGACCGGCCTAGGTGCTGGCTGGGGATCCCCGATGCCTTGGATATCTGAGCCCCCTCATCCCATCTTCTACAGCCACTGCCTCAGCCTAGGCCTTGCTCGGGTGGTGGCTGGCAGGTCCCAGATGCCTCTGCTCACTGTGCCCCCTGGTCCTGGTGTGGTGTGGCCCCCTGATCCTGTCTTCCACGCTGCTTCCCCAGCCGCCTCCAATGGCCTGCGCTTCACCTGGTTGTGCCAGGCCACCTGAGACGCTGCTGTCTCTGTGACTGCCAGCCGCCATCTTGGCTGGGTCAATTTGCATGCAGCCACTCTGATTGGCTGGTGGGCGTGGCTTACCCTATCCCGAAGAAATGGTTAATTTTACTATTTCACTTTGATTAGTTTAGATACATACTAAGGGCCCGGTGGACAAAATTTGTGCACAGGTAGGTGGGGAAGGGGAGAGCAGGTGGGGAGATCACTCAGCCTGACCTGCTCCCTCTACAATTCGGGATCCC
Source organism: Murina feae (assembly GCA_004026665.1). Taxonomy (NCBI): domain Eukaryota; kingdom Metazoa; phylum Chordata; class Mammalia; order Chiroptera; family Vespertilionidae; genus Murina; species Murina feae. The sequence goes on along the minus strand of PVJC01050772.1, from coordinate 3,321 downwards.
TCAGGAGATGTGCTACTGATGCCTTGGGCCACTCCACATGGTTCTCTGCTCTCTGAGGGCCTCTCTGCTCCACACCATGAGGATGAGAAAGCAGGCCCTGCTGTGTGCTGCCTGCAGGTCCCCATCGCTTGCACCCCCTGTTGCCATAGTCACCACCCTGCAGGCCCTGCTGGTGCTGCCTTTAGCCCCAGTTTGTCTGCTCGGGGGTCATCATGGCGACTTCCAAGCAGACCCTGCTGGGCGCCACCTACAGGGTCCCGATTTCTGGCTCCACCTCCTCCGCAACAGGAGCCCAGCAGGCCCTGCTGGGTGCTGCATGCAGCCCCCGCTCGTCTGCTTGGTGGTCATCATGGCGACCTCCTAGCAGGCCCTGGTAACACTGCCAGCATCCTTCCCCACCGTTATGGGCACCACCATTTTTGTCCCAGGGTGATGGTTAATTTGCATATTACTCTTTTTATATATATATATATATATATATATATATATATATATATCTACTCTATAAAAGCAAAATATTAAAATTAACCGTTTCTTCGAGACAGGTAAGCCACGCCCACCAGCCAATCAGAGCGGCTGTATGCAAATTAGCCCAGCCAACATGGCGGCCGCCACTCACGGACCTGAGTAAACAGCCCTTTCTATTGCGGCAGGAGCGAAAGTGAAGCTGCGCCTGCTCAGCTCAGCTCCCATTAAACTGCCTCTAGCCATTTTGAAACAATGTAATAATCATATAATCCTCCAGAGCTGAAGGAAAGAGCAGCTCCGGCCTAACCAGTAAAAGTAACAATTGTTTCATTATAGACTCTGCGAGGTGAAGCAGAGGAGTCTTCCTTAGTTAGAAGGCCGCCTTAAAGGAACAGTGTATCAATTATAGAAGATAACCCCAGGCCTTCAAGGAACAGTATCAATTATAGGAGAAAAAACTCCAGAAACCTGCGTTCAGCCAGCCTTGCTGGGACGTTGAATCAATGGGAGCTGTGGGCAGCCTTAAAGCCCCTCACCCAGGCTGGTCAGGCACGTCAGCAGGTGGGCATCCCCCGAGGGGTCCCAGACTGCGAGAGGGCACAGGCCGGGCTGAGGGACCTCCCGACTGCACAGAGCGGCTGCAGGGCGGGACAGCGCAGGACCCAGGACCCGTGAGTGGGAAACAGGCGGCAGGGTTGGAGGGCACCGGGAAGCAGGTAAGAGGCGGCGGGGGGGGGGGGGTCTTGGCTTGCTTGGGGGGCTTCCCAGGCCCTTTGCGGGGCATCGTGGAGCGGGAAAGCAAGGCTGCAGGGGCCGGGGTACTGCTTGGCAGCTCCCCAGACCCCTTGGCGGCACCGGGAAGTGGGAAAGGAAGGCAGCAGGGGACGGGTGAGTGGGAAAGAGTTGGGTGCCTGCTTGGCGGATTCCCAGGTCCCTTCCAGGGATCAGGGAGCAGGAAAAGGCTGGCCTGACCACGAGGCAGGGTTTTCCCTGCTTTCTGGTGGCTGGAGGAAGATGGGCAGTAGGCAAGCTTGGGAGGCAGGCCGCACCCAGCCCTGGTCACGGCTCAAAAAAGAGAACAACATGCAGGGGAGGGTAAGAGTCTGAGAGATCAACATAGAGGGGGTGCCTGCTCCAAGCCTTGACGGTGTGCCTGGGGGCAGGTCCCCAGCAGGTAGACACACACAGGAGGACTGCTCCGAGCCTCAGATGCAGCTGGGGGCAGGTCCCGAGTGGCGACACACACACACACACACACACACACACACACACATACACAAAAGGCGCCTGGCAGACTGGGGCCATCATAGGACATCCACTGAGGGGTCCCAGACTGTCAGAGGGCACAGGCCGGGCTGAGGGACTCCCTCCACCCTGAGTGCACAAATTTTTGTGCACCGGGCCCCTAATATATATATATATATATATATATATATATATATATATATATATATATATATATATATCAATTGCTTGTGTCACAATGGGGGAAAAACAACATAAGAAATATGGTCTTAAATGAAGAAACAGGTTTACCACATTTTTATGTTTTAAATATGTTTTTATTGATTTTTAGAGAGAGAGTGAAAGAGAGAAACATCGATGAAAGAAAATCATCGATTGGCTGCCTCCTGCATGGCCTCCACTGGGGCTCAATCCCAAGACCTGGGCATGTGCCCTGACTGGGAATTGAACTGGTGACCTATTGGTGCATGGGTCGACGCTCAAGCCTGAGCCACAGCAGCCAGGCAGTTTACTACGTTTTTAAACAATACTTGGATAAACTCACTGTCCAATTTAAACATAAACTCTTAATAAATGTTTGTTAGCGAAGTGTGATTGTCAGAGATAGAAATGGAGTTAGATAAATTCAGGCTAGTAAATCTGAGGAGGAAAAGAAATGGATTAATTTAAATGCAGGGTAGGTAAGACTGGCTGCATGAAAACCCAGAAGGGAGAAATCTGTGCAGAGAACACAAGAATAGCAAAGAGAAGATGCTGAAGGAGTCACTTTGATTATAACCTTTCAGAATGGGTCTTTCCCAAGTTTTAGTGGCATAATTAAAGCAAGTCTTCACACAATTTACCAGCTTCCTTCACTCCTTATTCCTCTTCCTTCTTCCTAGGCCATGGGAGTGCTTTCCAACTAAAATAGTAATGACAAACGAAGATTCTGACAGTAAAAATTTCATGGAAAATATTCGCTCCCTAAATAGTTCTTTTGCTTTTGCTTCCATGGGTGCAAATACTGCATCATCATCAGGATATGGGCCATACTGTTTTAGAATACACGGACAAGTTGATCACTGTACTGGAACTTTACATCCTTCAGATGGTGTTTCTGGTAAGTTTGCTCAACTCTATATTTTGGATAAAACTGAAGCTACAAGTAACCGATTAGCAATGTCAGAAAACCAGGGCTGCTCAGAACGACTCATGATCAACATAGACAAGCTCATGCATGAAATAAATTAATTAACAAAATCATACAAGATGCTACATGAGGTAGAAAAGAAAGCTCAATACAAAGCAGCAGCTAAAGGTAGTGCTCCCACGGAGGTAACAATGGCGATTAAATAACATCGTAACAGTGACCCAGGTAGATATAATTCTCCCTGTGTAACTGAGGTTGCTGTCACATTCAGAAACGAAGGTGGAGAACCTCCTTTTGAAAGGGACTTGCGCATTCATTGTACACCAGACCCCAATAATCCAAATGCCACTAAAATGAAACAAATTAGTATCCTGTTTCCTACATTAGATGCAATGACATATCCTATTCTTTTTCCACATGGTGAAAAGGGCTGGGGAACAGATATTGCATTAAGACTCAGAGACAACAGTGTAATCAAC
>PVJC01050771.1:0-12310 GCA_004026665.1 Murina feae | reverse complement strand
TTAAAGGAACAGTGTATCAATTACCCCAGGCCTTCAAGGAACAGTATCAATTATAGGAGAAAAAACTCCAGAACCTGCCTCCAGCCAGCCTTGCTGGGACGTTGGCTCAATGGGAGCTGTGGGCAGCCTTAAAGCCCCTCACCCAGGCTGGTCAGGCACGCCAGCAGGTGGGCATCCCCCGAGGGGTCCCAGACTGTGAAAGGGCACAGGCCGGGCTGAGGGACCTCCCGAGTGCACAGAGCGGCTGCAGGGCGGGACAGCGCAGGACCCAGGACCCGTAATGGGAAACAGGCGGCAGGGTTGGAGGGCACCGGGAAGCGGGTAAGAGGCAGCAGGGGGTGGGGTCTCGGCCTGCTTGGCGGCTGCCCAGGCCCTTTGCGGGGCATCGTGGAGCAGGAAAGCAAGGCTGCAGGGGCCGGGGTCCTGCTTGGCAGCTCCCCAGACCCCTTGGCGGCACCGGGAAGTGGGAAAGGAAGGCAGCAGGGGACGGGTGAGTGGGAAAGAGTTGGCGGCCTGCTTGGCGGCTTCCCAGGTTCCTTCCGGGGATCAGGGAACAGGAAAAGGCTGGCCTGACCACGAGGCGAGGTTTCCCTGCTTTCTGGTGGCTGGAGGAAGATGGGCATTAGGCAAGCTTGGGAGGCAGGCCGCACCCAGCCCTGGTCACAGCTCAAAAAAGAGAACAACATGCTGGGGAGGGCAAGAGTCTGAGAGATCAACATAGAGGGGGTGCCTGCTCCAAGCCTTGACGGTGTGCCTGAGGACAGGCCCCCAGCAGGTAGACACACACAGGAGGACTGCTCCGAGCCTCAGATGTGGCTGGGGGCAGGTCCCCAGTGGCAACACACACACACACACACACACACAAAAGGCGCCTGGCAGACTGGGGCCATCATAGGACATCCACTGAGGGGTCCCAGACTGTGAGAGGGCACAGGCCGGGCTGAGGGACTCCCTCCACCCCGAGTGCACAAATTTTTGTGCACCGGGCCCCTAGTAGGATATAAATATATATGATCAATATTTCCTGACCAAAAAACAGTGCATATATTAAAACACTATTAAATTTAATGTGGAGAATATTTGCTGAGCTTTCTGATGATAAAGGTAAAGTATGTCCACAATAACATATTCAAAATGTTAAGATATTAATAGAGTAAGGTGGTGTTTTGGGATTATTAGAATTCTAAACTAGAAATAATCTTGAAGTTTATTATTGGTGTTTATTGTTGTTGACTGTTGTTGTTATTATATTTATAAAGTGTGATTATTTCCAAAATATTTTTCCTTGGTTTTGGAAGTGAGTAGGCTGTTAAGAGGAGGAAAAGAGAATCCTTTTTTGTGATTTATCTGATGCTAAGGAGTTTGTATGAACAAGGAATAACCTGAATAACCTTAGTACCTATTAAAACAGAGATATGAGGTCTGTCAAGTTGTAACAGATATTTTAATACGTGAGTTTAAGAAGATAAATACATCAAACCCAATTGCATAACATAGTTAGGTTCAGCTTTATTGATGTATAACTTACATAAAATCAAATTCATCAATTTTAAAAAACACAATTTGTTTATTTCTGACAAATATATGTAATCATGTAACCATATTCATATCATTTATAAGGCACTTCATTCAATTATTTTTATGTTTTCTTCTAAAAGTCTTATAGTGTAGATATTATACTGAACTCTATAACCATTCCAAGTTATTTTTACATGATACATAGTTATGATTACAGATCATTATCTTGCATGTGGATTGCCAATTATTCCAACACAATTTGTTGAAAATACCACTCTTTAGCCAGCAAATTATTTTTGCACTACTGTTTAAAGATAATTGGCCATTTAATGTGGGTTTGTTTTTGTATGACATTCTGTTACATTCACTTATGTATGTGCCTTGATCCTAGTAAAATACTGTCTCCATTATTTTAGTTTTATGACAAGTCTTGACATTAGGTAGTGCAAGTCTTCCACATTTGTAATTTTCTTCTTAAAGTTAGTTTGATGATTCAGATTTGCTGCACTTAAATATAAAATTTAGAACTAGCTTGTCAATTTCTCTTTTTAAATTAAACTGATTGGGGTAACTGGTCAACAGGTATATTATATTGTAGTGAATGCCCACCACCCAAAGTCAAATCTTCTCTTGTCACCATATATTAGTGCCTCCTTCACCCCTCACCCTCTTCCATCTGACAACCCCAGACTGCTGATTGTGTTCACAGGTTTCAGTTTTAAATCCCACATATGAATGAAATTCCATATGGTTCTTAGCTTTTCCTGATTGACTTATTTCACTTAGCTTAATGTTCTCAAGGTCCATCCATGTCGTTGCCAATGGTGCTTTCTTACACTGAAGTAGTATTCCATGGTATATATGTAGCACATTTTTTTTTATCTAGCCCTCCATTGCAGGATATTTTGGTTGCTTCTGTGTCTTGGCCACTGTGAATAATACTGCAATGGCCATAGGGGGTGCCTATATCTTTGTAAATACATGATTTTGAGATTTTTGGGGTATATACCCAAAAGAGGGAATGCTGGGTCATATGATAATTCTATTCTTAATTTTTTGAGGAATTGCCAGACTGCTTTACATAGTGGTTGAATCAGCCTACATTCCCCGTTTCCAGCAACCTCTCCAACACTTGTTAATGCTTGTCTTGTGACAATGTGGATAATGGCCACTCAAACAGGTGGTAAGTGGTATCTCATTGTAGTTTTGATTTGCACTTCCCTAATTGCCAATGAGGTTGAACATCTTTCATATGGCTATTGGTTGTTTGTATTGTCAATTTCTAGCAATTTGATGAAGATTCAATTGAATCTATAGATCAATATGGGAAGAAATGTTATCTTAATATTGAGATTTCCCCATTGATTAACATAGGGTATATCTTATATATCTCAGTTATTTTGGTTTCCATTAATTTTTCTCAGTGAACAGTTTTTAGTAAACAAGTGTTGCACAAGTTACATTAAATGCATTTCTGAGTACTTTATATTTTTAAAATATATTTTTATTGATTTCAGAGAGAAAGAGAGGGAGAGAGAGAGAGAAACAATGATGAGAGACAATCATTGATCAACTGCCTCCTGCACACCCTCTACTGGGTATCAAACCTGCATCCCAGTTACGTGCCCTGAGTGAGACTCCAACTGTGACCTCCTGGTTCAGAGGTGGACGCTCAACAAGTGAGCCACACCCGCTAACCTAAGTACTTTATACTTCTTATGCCATTATAAATGGCAATATGCTGCCCTAGCTGGTTTGGCTCAGTGGATAGAGCGTCGGCCTGCGGACTGAAAGGTCCCAGGTTCGATTCCCGTCAAGGGCATGTACCTTGGTTGCGAGCACATCCCCAGTAGGGGGTGTGAAGGAGGCAGCTGGTCAATGTTTCTCTTTCATTGATGTTTCTAACTCTCTATCCCTCTCCCTTCCTCTCTGTAAAAAATCAATAAAATATATTAAAAAAAATAAATGGCAATATGCTTAACATTTAAATACAATAGGTATACACATAATTTATTTTTATACTGGAAGCCTGGTACATGAAATTCGTGCATGGGGAGGCGGGCGGTGAGGTGTCTCTCAGCACAGTCTGCACCTTCTTCAATCCAGAACCCTTTGGGGGATGTCCAGCTGCTGGTAGTCAGACATCTCTCTTTCAATTCAGGACCACTGGCTCCTAATCACTCACCTACCTGCCTGCCTGATCATTCATAAAGCAGTGTTGTTGAAATATTTTTTGTTTTTGTGTGTGTGGTTTTTTTTTTTTTTTAATTTTTATGGTAAAGCTAAGGGAGCTTCAGAGCCACTGTGAGGGCTGGATTTGTTCTGGGAGAGAGAGAAAGCAAGTTGCAACTAGCAGCATTTTGGATAACCTGCCTGAAATGATTTAAAAGAGAAAGGGACAGATTGCCCAAGCCTACAGTTATTTGTAATTTATTTTCTTATTCTAAAGTCATTTTTCAACCTTATTAAAAAAATCCCCCCTCCCTAAAATTAGTCCTTCAGGTTCAATAAATTTTAAGCCTCGCAAAATCTGTGTTAGTCCCTTAGGGTTGGAGTTCCCAAAGCAATTCAGATTCATTCATTATACTTATTTGCTCCTTTTTTAAAAATATGTTTTAGTGATTTTTTACAGGAAAGAAGGGAGAGGGATAGAGAGTCAGAAACATCAATGAGAGACAAACATCCATCAGCTGCCTCCTGCATGCCCCCCCCTTGGGGATGTGCCCGTAACCAAGGTACATGCCCTTGACCGGAATTGCACCTGGGACCCTTCAGTCCACAGGCCGATGCTCTATCTACTAAGCCAAACCAGTCAGGACTTATTTCCTCCTTTTAATTCTTGTTCTAGAGAGAGAGTAAGGACAGTTTTTTGCTCAGTAATTTTTATAATAAGAATTGTATTGGAACCTGCTCCTTCTTCGGCTATTTATGGGTTTACTTTACTGGGAATTCAGAGACTTTAATCTATTTGAAGATAGGGACATAGCTGTATTGTGTTTCTATAATATAGGCACAAAGTTAATACAACTTTTATAAGCATTTGTTGAATGAACTGATCAATTTCAGTGCCATGAGGCATTACTTTTCCTTCTGCTCCATCTCTTTATTGAGACTTTTATGCAAAGTATAAGACTGAGGGGGTGAGCAGGTAGAGCAGAGTAAAGTTGCTTTTTCCAAGCCCTAGATCCCATGCTTTGATTTTACATAGTAGATGCATTTCTGAATGACAATTTGAATTGAGTGTATTAGATTTTGCTAATATCAACTCCCTTTACTCATGGAGATTTTTTTTAATGATGTTTAAATGTTTCATACTATGAGGTCCAAAGTATTTTGCTTATTTCAAGAATCTTTGTGCATTCTTTCTGTAGTAAAGTGAATCATCAACACGGCAAGTCTATTTGGGGGATCTGCTTAAAATGGGTTACACCAGTACTAAATCTGGTTCTAACAATGACTAATCCACACACCACATGTGGAGTTAGGTGGCTGTTGGACATAACCATTTTTTTTTTTGGTTCCTTTGCTCCCACAGCACCTGCTTCAACCAGAGGCAGTGCCTTGACCCTCTGTGATCTCTTTGTCATGGCATCTGTGAGGCATCTATCACCTGAGGCTTTGGCAGCCAGCTGGGCATTGATTTTCCCAAGAAGGTGGCAACCCTGACGAACACATGGCCGGGGTGGGGTCCCCTCGGCAGAGACAGAACAGGGAGGCACACAGGGAAAGCTTTTGGGCAGGCCAGCTGTATCTGACAGAGTCTCACTGACAGCTTTCCTCCTCCTCTCTTCTCCTCTCCTCCCATGCTGGTGGGCTAATGGCTCATGGGAGCTGCAGCCACTGGTTAAGGCCGGGTGCAGGCTTGCAAGGATGGGGTTTCCCAGGGTTTCGGAGGGTATTGAGGGTGGAGATGCACCCCAAGGCTCTGTGCTGGGACAGGGTCTGGAAAGGAGGGAGGCTGCCCCTTCCACTACTGCTGGGTGGGACATTGTGGAGGAGGGGCAGCGGGTTCCTAGCCCAGACCCATGCTCCCAGGGCTCAGGTGCCTCCGAGGATGCCAGACCCATGGGGCCGGGAAGAAGCGTCTGGGCCCACCCTGCAACGAGTCCCTGGCTCTCGTGTCTGAGGTGGGCGGGCAGCAGGTGGCAAGAGTAGATGGAAAACTGGCCCCAGGCTGGATAGGTGAGGCGCACAAAACTTCTGCCTGGGCAGCAGCTGGGCTGCGGAGTTGTGACGAATAACAAAGCGCTGGTATTTGTGTCCTTGATGCTGGCATGGGGGTCTGAGAACCTGGCAGATGCCCCTCTCCTGACTCTGCCCAGCATGGGCTCTGGCGGGGCTGGGGAGAGGGTAGGGGCTGGCCCACTGCGAGCTGCTTGCTGCTTGCTGCCTGCCGCAGCTCACCAGTCCCCTGTGGGCTGGGGGGAGGCTACTGGTCGTTTGTTCAGTCGTTTTGGACGTTAGGGACCTTGGCTCTTTGTATGTATAAACTAGGGGCCCCGTGCACAAAAATTTGTGCACTCGGGGGATCCCTCAGCCCGACCTGTGCCCTCTCACAGTCTGGGACCCCTCGGGCGATGTCCACCTGTTGGCATGCCTGGCCAGCCTGGGTGAGGGGCTAAGGGCTGTTTTCAGGCTGGCCACTACCTTTCAGGGTTCAGGTCTCTACTGGGGTGCCTGGCCAGCCTGGGTGAGGGGCTGATGGCCGTTCGCAGCGAGGCTGGCTGGAAACTGGTATCTGGAATTTATTTAACTTCTGAAGTTGAAACTTTGTTCCTTTAACCGGAGCCCTGGTTGGGTTGGCCCTGACAGCCCAAGCTCCCAGCACTTCCTTGAGCCTAAGGCTAGAAGCAGGTCTCTGAGGTTTATTTATCTTCTACAATTGAAACTTTGTTGTGGAAACTTTGTTGCCACAGCCAGCCTAGGCAGACAGGAACCTTAGCTTCCTGCATCACTAGGGCAAGCCTCCTGCTTGTTCCAGATCTGTGGCTGCCAGCTGCCATCTTGACTGGGTTAATTTGCATACAGTCGCTCTAGTGGACGTGGCTTGGTGGGTGAGCATGATGGTTAATTTGTATATTACTCTTTTATTAGATTTGATAGTGAATATCTTATAACCTTGCTAAACTCACTGGCTAATTCTAGAACTTTTTTTTAATGTTCACTGGGATTATTTTCCTGTGTAAGCAATCATATCTTCAGTAAATATAGACAGTTTTATATTATCCATTCTTAAATCTGAGTGGCTAGTATTGATATTTTTTACCCTGTGCATGATATTTGCTCTTGGTTTTCTGAAAGTAGAATTCAAAATGGTGTCATACCTTTTTTTCTTCTGAAGCTTACTCCAACTAATATTATAAAGTTATATTTATTATATTTTATTTCTATAGCATTTAACCTACAAAAACTTATAGAATAAGACCTTTCAAAAGGCCAGTTCTTCTATTTGATATTTAGAGCAAGAAGATTTGCTCCTTGGAGGATCTTATCCAGGAAGTAGTACGCAGCCACAACTCTAGTGACTCATCCCTACGTTTCCTTACCATTTTCTAGAGCTTAGTGAATGTCAAACAAGAGGCTGATACTGTTTGAGGGTAGAAGATAACCACTCTTAAACTATTCTTTTAAAATAGTAGCATTTGCAGATATTGAGGGTTTTTTGTTTTGTTTTGTTGGTTTGTTGTTATTTTTGAAGGGGAGTTGTTTAAGTCTCCTTTGCAAAATAATATTCTTGTGCCTTATTTTTCACTTTTAGCAGCAGAATCTTGATTTGATATTTAATTTTATACCCTCTTTTTACTCCTCTCCTTCCAAAATGTTTGGGTAAGGAGCATATGCTAGCATGTATTTACAGTCTAATTTAGACATTTGAGTATTCCTTTACTTTGGATGAACCCCATTCATGTTCCTTCTCGGATTGGGTTCTGTAATCTGGCCATGGTTTTCTCTCTGCCCTGTTACTAGCTTACTCTTTCTTATTCTAATTTCATTTCTGGTCCTGACCTCTTTCCCAAATGCATAGACAGTGTAGCTTTCTATACCTTAGGGTTGCCCAGAGCTGATAAAGATCACCACTCAATTACATTATAAGAAATAGTCTTTTTGAAGCATAGAATAATAACAGAACCATGTTAATAACTGAAACTTTAATGCATGAACAGATTGCAGCATGTCAACAACAGCAAACTGTGACATAGAGCGTTATATTTTTGGATTGACAACTTTATTAGAGTTGTAGCAGATAGGAAGTGATTTCTGCTGAAGGAGTATTTCAGCTTACATTCCTCATACTTGATATTACTGAGCTTATTATTTATTGTTTTATATTGGTCATTTTTTTCTAAGTTTAAGTAGAAGTAGTCACTTTTGGTAACTATTGCTTCTTTATTTTAGGTGACATATATGATATACTTTTATTGAACATTATAATGATTGGTTTTTATTCTAAGCTCAATTTTTAACTTTGTCAAAAGGGCGCTGTTATGGGGCCAAGGAGGGGCCAAATAACTAGCATTGATTTCTATCTAATCTAACCATTGCTAAAAGTGTGCTCCCCTGAGTGTGTATAATAACAGGTTTTGATTATTTCTTAATTACAAGCAAAATAACTTTCAATTTTCTCCACAGTATCAAACTTAAGCAATTCTATGTATAGAATTCACAGAAGGAAAATCCGTATCAACATGCTAAAAAATTCTATGTAGTTTTTATGCAATCGTGTTAATTATATACTCTGTTAATTTGGGGAGAAAAATGAAAATTACTTTTGCAATATGCCTGCTCTCTCTAACACTCTGATTTATTTAACCTGGTCATATTTCTCTTAAACCAATTAAAAACAGAAGGGCCATCAGCTTATAAATAATGCATTATCTTTCAAACCCTATTAATTAATTTTTTTGTTTATAATCTCTAGGTGGCCTCAGTAGGTTGAAAGGTGACCTCATATTCTAACTTGTCAGACCTCTAAGCATCAAGTAATTTTCCATCACTTTTAATTAATGACACAAGATGTTATCTGTGAAGCAGTTACATTAAATAGTTCTGATAACTATGTTTATTAGCTTTTGGTTCAGCGGGGAAAGAAAAAGTAAATATATTTTGTTATTGTTGGAAAATGGCCGTGTTACAGGGTTGCTACAGAAAAATTAGACGCTTCTGAAATAGATGTGGGGAAGAGGGAGACACAGGACCAGTGGGATACAGGGATGCGTGTCATCCTCAGATTACTCTCTACTCTGCCCTCTAGATCATTCTCCCTTATTTCCTTTAAGATTTAACATTCTCTAAAACTCCACCCATTGCCCATAATTATTTCAAGTTCTCAGCGTCCCAATGGTGCTTATCCATTGTGTTTTGTTTTTTGTTTTAAATATATTTTTATCTATTTTTTTACAGAGAGAAAGGGAGAGGGATAGTTAGAAACATCGATGAGAAAGAAACATCGATCAGTTGCCTCCTGCACACCCCCTACTGGGGATGTGCCTGCAACCAAGGTACATGCCCTTGACCAGAATCAAACCTGGGACCCTCAGTCAGCAGGCCCATGCTCTATCCACTGAGCTAAACCAGTTAGGGCTATCCATTGTGTTTTAACATCTGAACTGTGGGTTTGTGACTAATTATCATAACTAACGGAACATGCCTTGTTCTCTGGCGGGCTTAAAACCCATTATCTCATGTAAGCCTCTCAGCATCACTCTGTCAGTGAATGAAGAAGCTCAGGATTCAAGAATTTAGTCATAAATGTAGGCAAGTGGCAGAGCAGGTCCAGTACTCATGTCTCCCATAGTGACGCCTGGGTCCTAACCACTAGTCTCTCTCACATCAACGATGAAGTCATTCTAGTGCACTCTGTCTTTAAAAAGAGTTAATACCTGCTGTTTCATAAGCTGAGATATACATTGCCTATAATAGTGCAGTTGTGATATAACTTGCCATATATCCTACTGCAGGTAAGAATAAACGTATCATGAGCAAACGTGAGGCTGTAGTAGGAAGGATGACGGTATATATGTTAATTTATGTAAACATTCCTTTCGTTATATAATTAACACTGGTAGGTGTGCAGGTTACGCACTGGTGACCTTACTAGTCAGAAGTCCGATGAGAAAAGGCATTCCGTTGTTAGGTGCCACACTTTCCATTTCGAGCATGTAAGAAGCACTGCGCTTGGTGGATTGAAGATCGATTGATCTCAGCAAGCAAAAAGCATTGTTAAATTGGTCAGTCCTCCTCTCTGGCTCTGGCTTTTTTCTAAGAGTGGAAAAAGAGAAAGCCTTCCTCCCTATGGTCTCACAGCCTTGTACTGTGGGACGCGATTGCTGCAAATGAAGGCCAAGAACCCTCTGAGTTGTGGTTTCCCCGTGTAATTCCATTATTGCTGTTGCTCTTTGCCCTGTAGTCACATTTGCACATTGCGATGAGAGTATTAGTGGAAATAAAGTACTGCTATATTGGAGTTAATGAAGCATGTTCCCTATGTGTTGTTTCTTTATTGCCTTTGTTTTTTTCTACAGGTTAACATATTTATGTTAATCTTTATGCATGCTGCAGTTATGTTTCTATATATTATTTAGGGAAAGTCTTGCATTAGCTGTAATAAATAAACTTAGGTTTTAAATCATAATCTTTGCTCTACTTAATTTATTTACAGTTACTCTTTTTCATTACTGCAGGAGAAAAAGCCCCAGTGTTTTATTTTTATAATAAAATACTCCGAGAAAGAGTTATTATGGGTCCTAATACTGATATGCAAATATCATTAAAGTTTACACAGCAATAGCCTTTAATAACATTTGGAGAGATTTGGGCTGATGCAGTTTTTGTACTAATATTTCTGCTTCGAGATAAGAGAAACTGGATTTAATCCCTGGGGATCTTGGGAAATGGTGATGTTATACATAAATGTATATTTAGACTCATTTAATGGAATTTATTTTTAATGTGTACATTATAGTGAATATAAAAATATGATTTCTATTCCTGTGTCAGGGCACCCGTAAGTTTAAAGTGAAAAACCCATATGCAGAGGGCTAAGGATTGAGCCAGTATTGACTCATTTGTAACAATGTCAATTGGAAAAGATTTGGGGAAAGAGATCCGAGGGTGTGTGTGGAAGACTGAGGTGTGGGTGCAGATTAGGGGTACTGGGAATGAGGTGATAGAGGAGGGGGGAGTGAAATTTATTGCTGTTGCTCTGACTGCCATGGATCTTGAGAGTATCATACTAAGTGATGTGAGTGAGATAGAAGAGGATATAAAAACCCTTTGATTTCTCTCGTGGGATATAAAAAACCAACAACAAGAAATGAATAAATAGGACAAACAAATAATAACACCTCTTTGACACGGACAGTAGTATGGTGGTTACCTGAGGGTTAGCGGAGACGTTGAAGAGAGAAAAAGGATCAAATGGATGGTGACAGAAATAGACTAAACTTTGAGCGGTGAACACAATGGACTATACAGATGATGTATTATGTAATTTGTACACTTGAAACTTTTATAGTCTTATTAACCAATGTCACCCCAGTAAACTTAACAAAAACCTGGATAAGATTACTTAAGAACATAGTCAATTGTTATATGCAATAGCAAAGGAATTACAGTGTGAAAATCCTTGTCAGGAAATTTTATTTATTCACATTACACTAGCATTCTACAACCTGATGAGCAGTGATAGTCTGTCAGAGAGTTGGCTAAAGTCTTCCTGAAACATTCAAAGTACAAATGCAAGCACTTGTGAACTAGAAGAATTGGTGAGAGTTTAGTAGATGGATTTCTTCACTTCGGAATGGCAGAAAATGTAGGACTGGATGTAGTCAGCACTTGGGCAGTTATTAAGGATGCAGATATGCTGAAGAATGCATTGAGCAAGTCCCCATGTGTCAGAAAATGGAGCAGGGTGGGTGGCAGTGGAGACCACACAGACATTTGAAAGGGACAGATACCAAGGCAAATGGAAAGTAATAATACCTGATTCATCTGGAGACTTGTACGTTTCACTCAATGTATTTTTGACCTAAAATAGATAACATTATCTATAGCAAAATAATAATCTTGGGGTCTAGCTGCTGTGTCCGTAGTTGGTCACAGTGCATTTTCCTCAATTTCCCTGTGTGTTTGAAAGTTTCATAATAAGATTCTGGGGAAATATAAAGCTACCTGAGACACTGGTGAAGATGTCCATAATGTCTGTTCAAGTAAGGATAGCTGGAAATGAAATTATTCAAATAATTTTATAGTCATGGGCTATTTAAACCAGGAGAGGAGAACATCCAGCCCACAGGCCACATAAGGTCTGCAAATCACTAAATCTGGCCCTGCCAAGGCATTGGGGTGAATTAATGAAACATTTGATGAAATATAGCAGGCTAATTTTTAATTGAAAATTTTCTATGGCCTTCAAATCATTTTGTAAATCTCCAAATGGCCCCTTGCAGAAAAAATATTTTCCACCCCTGATTTAAACAATGTTCACATCAATGAAGATACC
Source organism: Murina feae (assembly GCA_004026665.1). Classification (NCBI taxonomy): domain Eukaryota; kingdom Metazoa; phylum Chordata; class Mammalia; order Chiroptera; family Vespertilionidae; genus Murina; species Murina feae. The sequence continues at coordinate 291 of PVJC01050771.1, read as the reverse complement.
AATGTTTTTTTTTGTTTTTGTTTCTAAATATATATTTTATTGATTTTTTTTATAGAGAGGAAGAGAGAGGGATAGAGAGTTAGAAACATCAATGATTTGTTGATGATAGCCATTCTGACAGGTGTGAGATGGTACCTCATTGTTGTTTTGATTTGCATCTCTCGGATGATTAGTGACTTTGAGCATGTTTTCATATGTCTCTTGGCTTTCTGAATGTCCTCTTTTGAAAAGTGTCTGTTTAGGTCCTTTGCCCATTTTTTGATTGGATTGTTTGTCTTCTTTTTGTTAACT
>PVJC01050770.1:0-11699 GCA_004026665.1 Murina feae | reverse complement strand
AAGGCTGGCCTGACCACGAGGCAGGGTTTTCCCTGTTTTCTGGTGGCTGGAGGAAGATGAGCAGTGGGCAAGCTTGGGAGGGAGGCAGCACCCAGCCCTGGCCACAGCTCAAAAAAGAGAACAACATGCAGGGGAGGGCAAGAGTCTGAGAGATCAACATAGAGGGGGTGCCTGCTCCAAGCCTCCACGGTGTGCCTGAGGGCAGGCCCCCAGCAGGTAGACACACACAGGACTGCTCGGAGCTTCAGATGCGGCTGGGGGCAGGTCCCCAGCCGCCTCTCATAAGCACTGCTAGCACCAGCCCCAACTGCTTCGCGTCATCAGCAGGTGCAAGTGCGGTTGGTGCCAGTGAGTGGGAGCAGAGCTGCTAGCAGACAGGGGACCAGGGGCCAGGGTGCGAGGTGCCAAATGGGGGCTCAGAGGATGGGCCAAGTCCTACCCTTATGCCCACTGAAGCTTTCCAACCCACAGTTTCTTTCAAAGTGTATGAATTTGTGCACTGGGCCTCTAGTATAAAATAATATTGAATGTGGGCTGGAATAAAAACAAAGAAAACCCTGAAGACTTCAACACAAAACTGTAAAAAATAAATTATGTATAGTTGCAGGATGTAGAATCAACATATATAAACAAGCTTTTTTTTTTACTATATGTTTTTATTGATTTCAGAGAGGAAGGGAGAAGGAGAAAAAGATAGAAATATCAGTTATGAGAGAGAATCATTAATCTGCTGCCTCCTGCACGACAGCCTACTGGAGATTGAGCCTCAACCTGAGCATGTGTCCTTGACCAGAATTGAACTCAAGACCCCTCAATCAGCAGGCTGATGCTCTATCCACTGAGCCAAACCAGCTAGGGCAGTAATAATAGGTTGAGTTTTTGTACACTAGCAACAAACTTCCTGAAAAAGAAATAATGAAAACAATCTTATTCACTACAGCAGCAAAATTAATAAGGTATTTAGGAATAAATTGATTTAAGGAGTGCAAGATTTGTTCACTGAAACCTATAGGACATTACTGAAAGAAATTTAAAAAACACACACACTATATAAATAAATTTAAACAGAATAAGAATAAATAAAAAATGCCCCATTTTCAAGTATTAGAAGAATTAACATTGTTAAAATATCTATATTTCTGAATGCCTTTTATAGATTCAATGAAATCCCTATTTCTGGAGGCTAAGACCAACAGTAGTTAGCATATTAATGCGATATTCTGCAAGGCTGAAAATCAGCATAATACTGCCTGCCATTGGCTAAAGGCTCAAGGTAATTCCCTCTCCTGATAATCCTTTTACTATTTACCAAACTTACCTTTGATATGCCTGTTTGACTTCTAAAGATCAAATGTGTATTCAAGTAAATAAAAAGCAGATGGCAGTCCCCCCCACCCCATGCCTTCTAAATTTGTATTTCCTGTCTAGTGTTTTTATTTGTGTGTGGTCCCTTTTTCAGATCTTGAACCCTACCAACAAATGAATGTGGCATTCACACCCTATTAGAATTCAATACCATTTTTTATAGAAAGAGAATAAAAACCATCCTAAAACTTACATGGAACCAAAAAATTACCTTAAATAGCCAGAAGTTCTGACACAGACGAACGAAGTTGGAAGCAATATGCTGTCTTAATTCAAATTGTAGTATAAAGCTTTTGTAATCACAATAATATGGTACTGGCATAAAAAGTGGGCACATAGACCAAGGAAACAGAATAAGCATTCCAGAATTAAATCCATACACGGACATTCAACTAATCTTCAAAATAATTGTCAAGACTATATAATGAAAAGTGTATAGACTCTTCAATAAATAGTGGTGAGAAAAGTAGATAACCAGATGCAAAAAGAAGTAAAATTGGACCCCCTATCTTAGATTACTTAAAATATTAACTCTAATTGGATTAAATATTTATATGTAAGGCTAGAACCCATATACTTTCTGTATGAAAACAAAGCTTCTTGATAGGAATCTTGGCAATAATATTTTTTGATATGACACCAAAGCATAAGAAACAAACAAGCAAAAATAAACAAGTAGGTCTACATCAAACAAAATCATCTGCACTACAAAAGAAGTCATCAACAAACTGGAAAGGCAACCCACAGAATTGGAAAAAACACTTGCAAATTATAGATCCGATAAGAGATTAATATCTAAACTTTATAAAGAGCTCATAAAATCCAATAGCAAAAATACAAATAATTCAATTTAGAAAAATGGGCAAGAGGCTTCTATAAACAATGCCAGAACCTTATCAATCTCCCCACCCTTAATACCTTTATCTAATCTTAAACTTTCTCCCATCAGAAAGAAACTCAATCCTCAAATAGAATGAGTTAACAAACTATTTGTTTGCTTTGTAACAATTACATTTGTTAATATCTCCTAAAAAACATAGATTAATTGTGTTTTTAAAATGTACATAAATGGAATCATATTGTATGTTTGAAATTTCAATTTGTTTCTTTGCTCAATATTAATTTGTGAGATGCATCCATCATGTTGTGCATCACTTTAGTTTATTCATTTCTCTCTATGTAATATCACAATTAATTTGCTCAATCTAGATAGACATTTGACAGATGATAGACAATACTTTTATTGTTGACTTTCACAATCAATGCTTCCTGAAACATTCTTGTATGAGTATTTGGTGCTCATATACTAGTATATAGTCATCTTGTGTTTATATGCCAAATTTGTAATGCCGAGTCATAAGATAAACTTACCTTCAAAATTAATAAGCAATGGAATTCTGCTTCCCAAACTGTTATGCCCTCCCACCAGCATTGTGTGAGAATTTTCTTAGCAATAGAAATTTAATATTTCCAAATATGACATATTACCATTTTACTTTTCTTCTGGGGCAATTATACTTTGAAACTAATGAAGTCTGAGTTTCCCTGCTAAATGATAATTATTTCATATTAATCACAGTCATGTGACTAATATGGACTATGTGATTTCTAATCACCTAGGTAGGAATGATTCCCAGCAATATGCTACTGAATCATTCTGTAGCACATCATGAAGGTGTTGGGTCAAAAGTTTTAACAGGATGTAAAAATGTACTAATCAGATTATACTAGAATGTACATGTATATAATAATATACTAAGAGAAATTTCAGGTAAAATGTGAGCCTGCCTGGTGTGGCTTAGTGGTTGAGTGTCAACCCATGAACAAGGAGATCACGGTTCAATTTCTGGTCAGGGCACATGCCCAGGTGGTGGGCTCAATCCCAGTGGGAGGTGTGCAGGAGGCAGCCGATCGATAATTATCTCTCATCATTGATGTTTTTATCTCTCTCTACCTCCCCCTTGCTCTCTATGAAGTCAATAAAAATAAATTATAAATGTTAATTGGATGTTAAAAATATCAATAATAGAAGGTTAAGTACAGGTATACCTGTATACCTTTAAAATAAAAATGGGTGACTACATAAATATATATTATCCTGCTATTAAAAAGCTTATTCTTTTCCGTTTGGCAACCCTATGTCTTTTGATTGGAGCATTTAACCTATTTACATTTAAGGTTATTATTGACTAGAGTCCTGATGCACAAAAATTTGTGCACTTGGGGAGGTCACTCAGCCCGGCCTGTGCCCTCTCGCAGTCTGGGACCCCTTGGAGGATGTCCATCTGCTGGCGTGCCTGGCTGGCCTGGGTGAGGGGCTGATGGCTGTTTGCAGACTTGCCAAGCCCCCCAGTGGGAACCCTCACCCATGGGGGTGTGGCCAGCCTGGGTGAGAGGCTGAATGCCGTTTTTAGGCTGCCCACAGCCCCTTCAGGGTTCAGGTCCTTATTGGGGTGCCTGGCTGGAAGCAGGTATCTGGGATTTATTTAACTTCTATAATTGAAACTTTGTTGCCTTGGTTCCCCCACTCAAAGCCTGGGTGCCCCTGGCAACCCAAGGCCCCAGCCCAGCAGGTATCTGGGGTTTGTTTATCTTTTATAATTGAAACTTTGTAGCCTTGAGTAGAGCTCAAGGCTTCCTCCATTGCCCAGGGCAACTCAAGCTCCACCATCTTAGCTGAGTTAATTTGCATATTTGCTCCTGATTGGTTGGTGGGTGTGGCTTGTGGGCGTGCCATGTGGGTGTAACGGAGTGATGGTCAATTTGCATATTACTCTTTTATTAGATTAGATAAGTACTTATTTATTACTTTTTTTCCCTCTATGTTCATGTTCCTCTTTCTCTTCTTCTGAAAGCAGTCTCTTTGCAATGCTGGTTTGGTAGTAATGAATTCCTGTAGACTTCTTTTGTCTGGGAAGTTTTTTATTTGCTTTTGATTTTAAATAATAGCCTTACTGAATATAGCAGTCTTGGTTGCAGGTTCTTATTTTTCATTACTTTGAATAATTCATGCTAATCTCTTCTGGACTGAAATATTTGTGTTGAGAGATCAGCATCAGCAGAGGAGTTGATAAAAAAGTTATGATACATTTACACATTGGAATACTATCTTATATAATAAAAGGCTAATATGCAAATAGACAACTGGCAGAACAACCAGTCTCTATGAAGCACACTGAACACCAAGTGGCAGACCTCAATGCAGGAGTACTCCTCTGGTGGTCAGTGCACTCCCACAGGAGTAATGCTGCTCAGCCAGAAGCCAGGCTCATAGCTGGAGGGCACAGTGACAGTGGTGGTGCCTCTCCCGACTCCTTGGCAGTCAGACATCCCCCCAGGGCTCCCAGACTGCAAGAGTGTGCAGGCTGGGCTGAGGGACTTCCCCCACCCTCCAAATGCACAAATTTCACACACCAGGCCTCTAGTGTGGCTATAAAAAAGAAGGAACAGCATGGATGGACCTGAAGAGTGTTGTGCTAAGTGAAACCAGCTAGTCAGAGAAAGACAAATACCATAAAATCTCACTAATATGTGATACCAAGTCAAGTGGAATAAAATTACTAATCCATAGCAAAGATGATTTTAAAAGACTGATTAATGAATATTTACTCCGTATACCTTTATAATTTTAGGAGAAAATTAAATTTTCATACCCCGATATATATCTTCACCTGAGGATATGTTTTTGTTGATTTTTAGAGAAAGAGGGAGAGAGAGTGAAAGAAACATCAGTATGAGAGAGAAACAGAGATTGATTGCCTCCTGTAGGACCCCCGACCAGGGAATGAATCCATAACCTAGGTATATGCCCTGACTGGGAATCCAATCAGCAGCCTTTTCATGAATGGGACAATGCTCCAACCAACTAAGCCACCCTGCCAGGGCTATAATGCCTTATATGAATGACTGTTTCTGTATAGTCACAGGATTCTTTACTTCCTCCTCTTCTTCTCTCCCCTTCTCCTTTCCTTCTTTCTTCCCTCTGTCTCTGTCTTTGTTTCGTTTGTTCACATTAAGGGAGTTCTTTAGAAGAATTGCTGTGGCCTAGGCTGAGGAAAGTGTAGTCTCCAGGAATACAAAGTCACACAGAGCCCAAATCAATGCAAAACATCTGGAGTTTACCAAGAGAGAGTGACAGCAATTGGGACATATGTAGAGATGGGTGTGAATTGTTGGTCAAAGCCAGAAAATGAGAAGAAAACTTTAAAAAACAAGCACTTTCTGGGATCCTAGGGTTTTCTGAATTGTCCTAAAGTCCCAGAGTCAAGTTCAGTGAGGCAGGCAAGTTGTGCATTTAATATTTATACTTTTGTGAACATTCATCCAGTTATGATATTGTCCTCATGAATGTACTCCTATGTAAAATAGAGTATTGTAGTACAGTGAGGCCCAGTGCAAAAACTTGTGAAATTAATGCAATTTGTCAAGAAATAGAAAAGAGTCATTTAAAAAGTGTCAATAACTATAGATTTGCTCTAGCAGTATTGTTCAGGGAGACAGAAAGGGACTTAAGAGATTTCCATGAAAACATGTACTAGAGGAAAAATTCTTCTGAGATACATTTTATTGTATTTATTTGACCTCATCTAATAACACAAATAAGTAAATAAATAACATCTGGGTTTTTGTCATGACATTCATCAAAACTAAATTTTAAAATAAGTTAATTCAATATCCCTCCAATGTCACTTTCTAATCAAAGTATTTTTATCAAAATTAACAAAAATATGCTTTTTGATGGATAAGTTTTTAATTTGTTTGTACAGTTATTGGTTTTAGAAGTGTAACAGTAATGATTTAAACCTCTCATGAAATATGAAGAAATAAGCATATTTATACTTCCTTCCATCTTGTCCACCCCCATACTGACTGATTTTATGGCATCAAATGAGATGTTGTCTTCTTTTTCCCTAAAACCATAATTTTTAAATTATAATATGTCATATGGTTATTTTAATAATTATTATAATTGTACTTTATATTATAATATATTATAATTATATAACCTTGATTTATTTTTAAATGGACAAAATTTTCTTAAGTCATTTCTCATGCAAATTCCTAATTTTTTTCTGAATAAGTTTTCTTGATCATTGCTTAAAGTGCTTTTTTTTTTTTAATCCTTAATATAAAATGAATGGTAATAATGCTATCAGGTCTTTTTCATATCAAAGCAAAGAAGTTCTTTGCCTTGGATTATTTTATGTGAAACAACTAAACCAGATGTGGAAATCTCAGTTCAACACATATTTTCAGAGCTATCCTAAGATATAAAAAGCCAGGATGCATCATGACAGAAACAATCAAATGGATGACCACGCAGCAGGCTGCATGGGGTGACCAGACTGTCAGGGGGGCAGTTAAGGGCAACCAGGCCAGCAGGGGGGCAATGAAGGAGTGACTAGTCTGGTAGAGGGGGGCAGTTGGGGGCAACCAGGCTGGCAGGGGGGGCAGTTAGTGGTGACCAGGATGTCAGGCAGAAGCAGTTAGGAGTGATCAGGCTGGCAGGGGGTGCAGTTAGGGGCAATAAGACAAGCAGGCAGGTGAGCAGTTAGGAGCCAGTGATCCCAGACTGTGAGAGGGATGTCCAACTACCGGACATCCCCCAAGGGTTCCCAGATTGGAGAGGGTGCAGGCTGGGTTGAGGGAACCACCCCACCCCCATGCATGAATTGCATGCACTGGGCCTCTAGTATAATATATTCTACTCTGTTCTGAAATAAGAATATGATGTTATTGAATAAAAGTCTGAGAACAGCCTGTTTTTTCTTTGACACTTTAGTTCAGTCTCAATATTTGTAGGATTTAAAAATTATGTTTAGAATTAAATAAATACTCAAAAAATATAACCTCATGCTTGTTACCCCCACTTATCCTGGGGAATTAATGTATATCAACATATTTCCTTAGTGCAAAAAAAAATTTTATTTTGAAAGATTGACCTTTTTATTTTTTAGATACAGTTTGAAAAGTTCAAATTAATAAATTTAACTTATTGTCTTTTTTCCTTGAGGTACTTCACTAGTCCTGAAATCCTGAATTTCTCTTTTGCTTATATAGACATATTTTTAGCCTACATTTTTATTTTTTAATATATTTTTATTGATTTTAGAGAGGAAGGGAGAGAGATAGAAACATCAGTGATGTGAGAAACTCATCGATTGACTGCCTCACACTGGGGATTGAGCTGGCAACCCAGGTATGTGCCTTTGACTGAATCGAACCTGGGACCCTTCAGTCTGTAGGCCAATACTCTATCCACTGAGCCACACAAGTTGGGGCTAGTCTACATTCTTAACATGGTGTGGGAACCATAATCAAAGTACTCCATATGTTCAAGGCCAATCTGAGGTGGGAACCTTAATCAGATTACGCAGGATGCTCAAGGCCAATTTGCCATACACAGGTGCAAAAGCAAGGACACATCAATATTACTGCATGTACTTTCTATAACCCAAATATTGATGTCATTCTTTGGCAAAAAGCCTCTTTTGTCTAAGTATAAAGATGTGTTGTTGACCAGTGGTGTGTGGCTGTTTGATATGGCTCCTCTCTTTGCTATTAGCAAGGACTGCTTTGTGCAGCTACTTTAAAGAACTGCTTTGTCTGATGGCTCCTTGTTAGCAATGGCTACTTGGTCTGCAATAAAGTCTCTCCTGTAAGCCTATGACTGCTCATGTCTTCTCCATTTAATGCCCAGCATCCATAAAGGTCTGGTTCCTGGTAGGGGACTAAGGCCCCATAGTTGATGTAGTCAAGCAGGATCAAGGAGGAACTTACTTCAAAAAATTGGTGCAGCGAGCAGGGTGAGCAGGATTCAAGGGTAAGTACTCTGACACATGGTAAATTTATCTATTATTTCATAGTGTTAGCACTTTTATTAATTTAATTTAAAGAGTACATAGTTAATGCTTAAGATTATATTTTTCCCCCAGAGCTTGAATTGTCCCAAACTGTGAAGGTTCTCTAAAAATACACATAAATTTACTTTTCAAAATGACTTTTACAGATGCTATGGTTTATTTGTTTATATTGTTTGTCTTCTCTGAGTGGAAAAATGTCTAGCAAGTCTCCCCTTTTTGCTAACAGATTGTTTTTGGCTCCTTAGTTTACCATGGCATCACTTTCATCAGGAATGAAGCTAGACGGCACCTGCCATGGGTTTCTAAGTTAGATAGGATACCAAGTCAGCTATGGTAACACAAAGCACTAGCTATCAGTAGCTTAACAAAAGAGAAGGTTGTTTCCTGTTACATAACAGCCATCCTGGTGTTCCAGGCCTGAGGTAACTAAGGAGCGGAGGCTCCTCCATCACATAACAATACCATCCACCAGAGTCCTAACTAGCTTTCCCATCTAGTTAGCCGAAGGAGAAAAAGAAGATATGGAGGATGTCTATCTGTTATTTTAAATGCCCTGGCCTAGAGTAACACACATTGTATTTGTCATCATTTTACTGACAAAATTAGTCTCAGGTAAACACCTCAAAATTAGAGAGGAAAGCTATAAATGTGATGTCTGCGTGGGCAGTCTCTTTCAAGGACACCTTTATGCATGCTTATAACGGAAGAGACATTACGCTTGTTGATGGACAGCAACCAACTCTGCTCCATTCATATTCTGTCCCTCTGACACTACATACCAGTGAACACCCTTCTCACACAGAGTTCCTAGTCAGCCATATCCAAGGAGACAACCCATAATCCAGTCTCATCACGAAAGCTAGCTCGAGAGCAGGCTCTGGGCCATGTGCAGGCCTCTTCCAGTCTGCTGTGGCAGTTTGTAGTCCTGACAGTCATCTTACCCACCTTGTAATGACAAAAAAACAAACAAACAAAAACCCCACCAAGATAACTGCAATAAACATTCTCATTCAGAAAAGGAGAGACCAGGAAACATAACTACCATGTGCCCCCAGTGGAGATAATTCCTGCTAACAGGTAGCTTGAAGAGCCTGTGGCAATGGGGGAGGCGCCTCGCGTGGTGCTGGCTTTCCTCCCTAGGGATAACTGTGCTGTCCAGGTTTCTCCAAATGCCTTTGGTCTTGCCTTCTGGGTTAGGATCCCGTATTTCTCTCTTTCCATCTCTGAGGTGGTCCCTGGGGAGTACACATGCCTTGCATATCTGTAAGTCTCTCTTTGTGTCAGTTATTATGCAATTATTTCTCAGCTCCAGACCCACCTTTCTATCATCTGCTTTGTCACACTGATCCTGGCACTGTGCAAGTCATATCTCTCTTTGCCAGCTGGCTCCCGCTGGTCTTTGCCAATAGTGGCACTAAAGGGAAGCTGTCAGGCGAAGTAGAGAGCAGGGATGTGCTTTTTCCTCTCAGCTCCCCAGCCATGCTTCTTCACTACAGCCTCTGGGGGGTTCCTCCTGCTCCAGCAGCTGAACCAGTTGGGTGTTTGTCTGGCACTTGCAGATGTAGCCTGGAGCCACATCCCTCAGAGACACAAACACCAGCCCAGCAACTCCTCAGCCTCACAGGTGTGGAACCCGCCCCCCTTGAAACTCTAAATTTAATTTTAACCTCTTCCTTTGTTCCTTCAGCTCTAAGGATGAGTTGATTCCTGAGGTGACTATCTCTACAATATATTAGTCTTACTCTCTTTTTAGCCTTTTAAGTTATCTAATGAATAACTTTATGTCTAGTTAATAATTCTCTATATTACATTTTCCTTGTTAAAAATAACTCCTGTGATTTCTGCCTCTTGACTAGCTGATACAGACATTGAGTCCAGAAAAGATAATAGAAAGTGCAAACACTAAGGATATTTATACATAAAATATCCTTCTAGAGATCACATAAATAGGGAAGATTTCTTTATAAGCAGTTCCCACCTACTCTGGTTAAGAATATGTACCAAGAAATCAATATTTGTATAGAAGCACAACATAGTGGTTAAAGTCACAGGTTTTTAAGACTGACTATTAGGATTCACATCCTGGGTTGTAAGTTGTTTGTTACACATTTATGGGTATTGCTCTCAATTTGAGACTCAAATTTTTTTTTCATCTGCACAATGGGATAGGGAAGCTAATAATAGTAAACTATCTCATAGGTTAAATGAAAAGGCTTATAAAACAGTTTCAGGCATTAGTAATTAATATGCATGCATATAGCATGGAGGGACTTGGAGGGTATTATGCTAAGTGAAATAAGCCAATCAGAGAAATACAAATATCAAATGATCTCACTCATAAGAGAAATCTAATTAACAAAATAAATGGATGAAAAAAATTGATCCAGAGACATAGAAGGATGGAACAGACTGACAAATCTCAGAAGGAAAGTGGGGGTGAAAGAGTAACAGGGGTAGGAAGAGATTAACCAAAGAACATATATGCATAACCCATGGACACAGACAATGGTTTGGTAAAGGCCTTGGGTAGTACAGAGTGGAGGGGATCAATGGGGAAAAATAGGGTACATCTGTAATATTTTCAATAATAAAGTTTAATTAAAATATGTACATGCATATTAATATGAATAAAATGGTGGTGGATGAGAAAGAGCAAAAATAAAATTATAACAGTATTTAATTTTTTTTTGATACACTTGATTTTCAAGATCTTAGGGAATCACAGAGGTGGGGCATGCAAATGAGGGTGAGAAGATGGCTCTACAACTATGAGTAGGAATAGATGGATGAAGCAGTACCATGAAATCCAGAGAGAAAGACAAGGTTGTGGAGAGACATAACAGGGAAATCAGAAGGGGTGGGGTCTAGTCACAGTCCAAAAAGAGAGGATCATACATGAAGGCAAGGGTCTTGTGCTGTGGGCGAGGTACTGGGCCTCTCTACAGGCACGTATGGAGAGCTACCAGCATGCTTTAGACAGAGTAACTCCATACATAGATCTGCATTTTAGAACACTCTCCAAAAAGAGCAACTGCAGTTTTGAAAACTGCCAGAGGGAGCATCTGTACCACTTAGGGTCTGGTTGGATGGTGCTGAATGCAAGTGGGAGAGTCCATGTTTTAATATATATTACTAGGGGCCCGGTGCACAAAAATTTGTGCACTCGGGGTGGAGGGAGTCCCTCAGCCCGGCCTGTGCCCTCTCACAGTCTGGGACCCCTCAGTGGATGTCCTATGATGGCCCCAGTCTGCCAGGCGCCTTCTGTGTGTGTATGTGTGTGTGTGTGGCCACTGGGGACCTGCCCCCAGCCGCATCTGAGGCTCGGAGCAGTCCTCCTGTGTGTGTCTACCTGCTGGGGGCCTGCCCCCAGGCACACCGTGGAGGCTTGGAGCAGGCACCCCCTCTATGATGATCTCTCAGACTCTTGCCCTCCCCTGCATGTTGTTCTCTTTTTTGAGCGTGGCCAGGGCT
>PVJC01050769.1:0-11698 GCA_004026665.1 Murina feae | reverse complement strand
TGAACTCCTTTAGTTTTTTTTTTGTCTGTGAAGCTCTTTATCTGACCTTCAATTCTGAATGATAGCCTTGCTGGGTAAAGTAATTTTGGTTGTAGGTTCTTGCTATTCATCACTTTGAATATTTCTTGCCACTCCCTTCTGGCCTGCAAAGTTTCTGTTGAGAAATCAGCTGACAGTCGTATGGGTTCCCCCTTGTAGGTAACTAACTGCTTTTCTCTTGCAGTTTTTAAGATTCTCTCCTTGTCTTTTGCTCTTGGCATTTTTAATAATGATGTGTCTTGGTGTGGTCCTTCTTAGGTTCCTTTTGTTTGGAGTTCTCTGCACTTCCTGGACTTGGAAGTCTATTTCTTTCACCAGGTGGGGGAAGTTTTCTGTCATTATTTCTTCAAATAGGTTTTCAATATCTTGCTCTTTCTCTTCTTCTGGCACCCCTATAATTCTGATGTTGGTATGCCTGAAGTTGTCCCAGAGACTCCTTACACTATCTTCATACTTTTTGATTTTTTTTTTCTTTTGGCTTTTTTGGCTGGGTGGGTTTTGCTTCTTCATATTTCATATCTTTGACTTGATTCTTACGATCCTCTTGTCTGCTATTGGATCTCTGTATATTATTCTTTATCTCAGTCAGTGTATGCTTAATTTCTAGCTGGTTCTTTTTCATATCCTCGAGGGTCTCACTAAATTTATCAGCAGTCTCTAGAAAATTCTTGAAAAACCTTATAACCGTGGTTTTGAACTCTATATCCAGTCATTTGCGTTCCTCCATTTCTGTCTTTTGTGACCTGTTCCTTAGTCTCCACATTTTGGCTTTCTGTGCTAGGTGTCCTATATAGGGCCCAGTGATTCAGCCTCCCCAATCACTTGGGGTGGACACTCTTGTTGTATGCCTTTGAAGGCTGGGTGCACAGTCTTGTTGTAGTTATCACTGGGAGGTATCACTGGGGGGAAATGACCTGCAGGCCTTTCTCCTCGTTGTTTGGAGTTTGGATCTATTGGAGTTCTGTCTCAGCTGCAGACCCTTAGGTTATGCTGCAGGCAGGCAGGCGCACAGCTTGGGCGGGGTTGTAGGTGGGTGGGGTGGGGTCTCAGAATCACCGGGGTGGAGTGACTCACAATGGCTTCCCCTCTGCTGATGCCGCAGTTTCTACCGGATTTGGTGTCTCCAAGCCCTGGGGTCTGCGCATGATTCTCAGTCCCTGAATCTCCGTGTCAGTGATTGCTGCGAATAGCACTGCTAGAACGCCACTGGTCTTCCGCCGCCCGGTTGCCCTATAGCCTCGGGAGTTTATAATCTCCTTCCAAGCCGAGGACCTGAGTGCAACCGCTGCCACCTTTTCACCCGCACCGCCATGCCGCTGCCTCTGTTTCGCGTGTCCATACCTTTCAGTTTGGGCGCCGGGAGCTTCTATTCAGTCTCAAAGCACTCCTTCTCTTGCCTTCTAGTTGTAAAGCTTCCCCTCCCTTGGTTCTGGAGGATAGCCGTTTATCTGTATAGTTGTATTTCTATAATGTAGATGTGGAGGCTGCGCATTTAGGTATATACTTCATGCCGCCATCTTGGTTCCTCCTATTGTCATTTTTTAATTTGTTGGTCTAGGGTGATTCTCAACCTTGGCTGCACATTAGAATCACCTGGGAATCTTTTTTAAATCCTGATTTCTGGGCTTCATCCTCCTGAAATTCTATTTCTTTGTTACTAATGTTGTGGCCCCACCCCATAACAAAGAAACAGAATTTATGGAGGATGAGGCCCAGAAATCAGGATTTTAAGAAGATTCCCAGGTGATTCTAATGGGCAGCCAAGGTTGAGAACCACCGGTCTAGGGGAAGAGCGGTCAGTGCCCCTGGCTAAACAGTCAGGCGTGGCATTTTTTACAAGCCCTGGAGTGCACCGGTTGAAAATTGCTGGTGTGGACCTTTGAAGCTGTAAACCAGATCTGAGCAGCTTCCTCGTGTGCTGTGAGTGTGCAGACCGGGGTGGAGATGACGTGTGTTATGGGCTTTATTTGGAAACGGGGTATTTTCACAGGTAACCAAGTTAACCTGAGGGCACTAGCGTGGGCTCTCACCCAGTGTGGCTGGTGTCATTATAGAAAGGGATCTGTGGGACACAGAAACAGACCCACTGAGGACAGGTGACGTGAAGACACGAGGAGGAAGCCACATGGGGGTGGAGGGTTCGAGGATGCGTTTGCGAACCAGTGGTCCTAAGATGCTGCCCCCTCCTCCCTCCTCCCCCCACCCAGGGCCAGGAGTGGGAAAGGACTGTCCCCTGCAGATGTTTTGAACTTCCAGCCTCCAGAACTGAGAGGAAGATGTTTCTGTTGCTTTAGGCCCCTCGCCTGTGGAGGTGCTCAGCCTCCCGCCCTGGGAAGCTGCTGGCAGCCTGTTGGCATGTCTTTATGTTTAGTATGGTGACCAGATTTTAACATTGGTAAAGCGGGACACCAATGACCACTTGACCGCCAAAAACCGTGTATTCCCTTCCCGTTCTCCCATGGTTCCCTAGCTTGTCGTGCATTCTTTCCAAATATCGGGACTTCTTTAAAACGCTGCGGGACTCAGGACAAATCATTAAAAATCGGGATTGTCCCACCAAAAGCGGGACGTCTGGTCACCTTAGTTTAGTGGCTCCTCACGATTGAGCTCCTGTGAACACCTGATGGCTCTAAATGCTTGTAAACATAGGGAAGCGTGTGGACAGGAGGAGCCACACACATCTACTCACTGCGTGCAAATGACCAAGCAGCCTGTGTCTGAGCTTTGTGCCCAGTGGCGACCACAGAAGTGCTGACAGAACCGGGGGTCAGTGGCCACATCCCCTGGGAAGGGACCAAGACAGACGCACCCACAGGTGCCCCCAGCTTGCCGAGTGAGGAAGGCGGCCGTCCTCCCAAGATCAGGGCTGTCTCCATTGTGGTGGTGGTTGCTGTGCAAAGAGGAGGTGAGAGTCCTGGCGGAAGCCCTGTCCCTGAGCTGGGGGTGGCCCCTGGAGCTGCTAGGAACGACATCTTTTTTCAGTTGAGAAGCTTGTGGCTGAAACCCAATAGTGACAGCCCGTGCTTTCCTCCTCCAGTCCTGGGCACCCCAGCAGCTCCTCACCCACCTTGGAAGTCTCTGGAATCAACCCCAAACTCATTAGACATTTCTGTCTTCCTAAGAAACACAAGTGGCGTGTGCCACCCACAAGCAAGATGCACAGCGGCTGAGATACATGGCACCTGCGGGCGCTGGGGCTGTGCTGGGCGGGCAGCTAGGTCCAGGAGTAGCGTCCACAGTGCCTGCAGTGTTCTGTGGCCACAGACCTAACTTCTGCTGGAAAAATCTTCAGGTCAAATGGTTTGTACTCATATGTGTGGCCGAAACTCGGGGACTCGTCTCTGTTGACCTTCACCTGGTCTTCTGAGGAGCGTTTTGTCCTGGCCCGTTGGAAGTCCTCCTGTGGCATCTGTCTGAGCCACAGAGTCCCCGCTCTCTGCATCCCTCGGGGACCAGCCTGCTACCTGCACGCAGGCTCCTGGCACAATCACAGCTTCCACCTCCTCTGGTGCATCCGCTCCTCAGAGAAAGCCTGGCGACGAGGGAGACCAGGGAGGTGCTTCTGAGACACCTGATGGATGGCTAGTGTGATCCTGGTTCTAAATGCTGCCTTGGACTAAACAGTGCAATAAAAATAACAACCTCCATCTGTGAGCTTACCGCGTGCCCCGCTGCTGAGGCCTCCGCCACCTGTGTGTGTGCAGCCATGCCACGGTGGCTACTGTCTCCTTTTACGGATGAGGCGGAGCTGGCACGAGAACCATCTGACCCAAGCGAGCTCCCTGCTTCCTGCGGCAAGCGGTCCTTCCCAGGAGCTGCGTGCTATGTCGTGTCCTATGGCCTTGGGCCCTTAGGGTGGTTGCTAAGCACACCGTGGCCTGACTTACAGGATGGCATCCCACGTGTCCCAATGCTGACGGGAGGACCCATTGGAAGTTATTCCCAGGCCTCTGGGCCCAAAGGCTGAGGTTCTCCTGAGTAACTGTTCCTGGTCTCAGGGCACTGTGCCTGCAGCTGCTCCAGCCCGCTGGGCACTGGCCCCGCCCCTCTGCGCTACTGCTTGAAGCTAGTGGACCTTGGATTTCTGTCTATCAGTTTTACCATAGATTTATTTCCTACCCATGCTTTCCTCTGGCCTGAATGCTCTCCTTTATTTATTTTCATTTCTTTCCATTGGATGTATCTTTAAAACCTAACCAAATTTTTGATGGAAATTGGCAGAGTATCTAATATAATAAAAGAATAATATGCAAATTGACCGTTACCCGAGACACCTAAGCCACACCCACCAGCCAAGCCACGCCTCCCAGCCCACCAGAGTGGCTGTATGCAAATTAGCCCAGCCAAGATGGAGGCCAGCAGCCATGGAGCTAGAGCAAACCAGAGGCTTCTGTTGCAACTGCCTGCCTAGGCTGGCTGAGCCTCTGCTCACGGCCAGGCCCACCAGCCAATCAGAGCGGCTGTATGCAAATTAACCCAGCCAAGATGGAGGCTGGCAGGGTGGCTCTGCACTGGGAGCCTCCTCAGCCGGCATAGCTGTGCCAGGTGTGTCAGCTCAGCAGGGGGCGGGGGGCCGGCCTGGGGCCTCCTCAGGGCATCCAGGAGTGCCCTTCCTGGGTCAGCTGCCTGGCTCTGCCCCAGGGGCCTCCTCGGGGGCGTGCGGGAGCACCCGTCCAGGGTCCGCTACCTTCACCCGCCCCCCAGGGGCCTCCACAGTGCAGAGAATCTAAAGCCAGTCTGATGTCAGGCTCCACCCCAGGTGTGTTTGCTCAGCAGCAGGGCCCCACTGAGGGATCCTGCACCAGCGTCCGCCTCTGGCTTGCCACCCAGCTCTGCGCCAGGTATGTCCCCTCAGTGGTGGGGGCCCACCAGGCATGTGGGATCATGGGCCCTCCGGTGGGAAACGTCCAGGCCTGCACTCACCAGCCCTCCCACCCCCCAGTGCACAAACCCTGAAGGGGCTGTGGGCAGCCTGAAAATGGCCATCAGCCCCTCACCCAGGCTGGCCAGGCGCACCAGCAGGTGGATATTCCCCCTGAAGTGTCCCAGACTGCAAGAGGGCACAGGAAAGGCTGAGGGACTCCCACCCTCAAAAATTTGTGCACCGGGCCCCTAGTCTAAACTAATAAAAGCGTAATATTAAAATTAACCGTTTCTTTGGGACGGCCTAAGCCACGCCCACCAGCCAAGCAGAGTAATGCAAATTAGCCCAGCCAAGATGGCGGAGGCCGCAGCCCTGGGCTCCACCATCTTGGGAGCCTGGGTCCTGGGAAGGCATCTGGCACCCTGGACTGCCAGATGCCTTCCCAGGCGGAGAAGCCTTCGGGGGAAGCGGGACCCCTCGGCCCCCTGCTGGGAGGCCGATCCGGTGGCCAGCAACACTGGAATGGCCTCTCAGGTGGAGAAGCCTGGGGGGTGGGGGGACCCCGTGCCCCCTCCTGGGAAGCCTATGGGGTGGCCAGCGCCACTCCATTGCTTCCCAGGCAATGGCCCAGAGGGTCAGTGGGAGCTGTGGCCAGCCTGAAAACTGCCCTTGGCCCCTCATCCAGGCTTGCCACACCCCCTGGGCTGAGGATTTCCACTGGGGTGCTTGACCAGCCTGCAAACAGACATTGGCCCCTCACCCAGGCTGGCCAGGCACACCAGCAGGTGGACATCCCCACAGGGGTCCCAAGCTGTGAGAGGGCACAGGCCGGGCTGAGGGACCCTCCTCCCCCACCACCCCAGTGCACAAATTTTTGTGCACCAGGCCCCTAGTATTAAATAAGTAAATGCGATGTAATCCAGTGTGATCCTAATTAATTTGCTTGGGAAGATCCTCTCAAGGGCTTATTATATCAACAGAACTATTCTACATGCTGTACATATACTGAAGCCTCCAAATTAAGAAAAATAACATAACCCAAATATTCTTCTGATGTTTGAAATACATTTTTTGTTCTATTTCTTATTCTACAGGCCAAGCAGTGTCTAACCAGGAGCATGAAACTAAGACTCAGGAACCCCAGACTCTGGTCCCTGCTTACGTCCACGCACAGTGCTTTTCAACCTCCCGTTTTAACTGTACTGCACAGTTCAGTGCAGGAGGCTCGGAGCTCAATTACAACCCGAGCACGTTCACCAGCTACAGGAGGGCGTCACGGCGTTTCTCCGACATCTGTTCATCCTTAAACGCCTTTTTCTCCTCTGAGTGATGTGCCAGAGCGCTAGGCTGAGTCGTAACCCTCTGTGTAACCCTTTCATCTGACGGAAATGCAATGTAATTATAGGACTCAAGTGCAAGCCAGAGTCTCCTGTTAGGACTACTAACCCAATTTCACAGAGAGGAGAAGGATCAAGCTGAGAGATTCGTCAGAATCTCTCAGATCAGCCATGTGTAATTCAGTTTCATTGTCCTGGTATTTATCTCACTTACTGAGCACTCTGGCCTTTTCTGAGGAGGTGAATTAATTACTAAGCAACCTGCAAGGCCAGTGTGGCTCAGTGGTTGAGCATCGACCTATGAAGCAAGAAGTCAAGGTTGGATTCCTGGTCAGGGCACATGCCCAGGTTTGACAATTGGATCCCCAGTCGGAGGCGTACAGGGGGCAGGCAGCCAATGGATGATTCTCTCTCATTGATGTTTCTCTCTCTCTCCCTCTCCCTTCCTCTCTGAAATCAATAAGAATATATCTTTAAAAAATTAATAAGCAACATCTGTAAAGCTACCTAAGTCAGTTTTTTCTTCCTTCCCAAGAGCGATTCACAGAATAGAGGCAGTTATGCTTCAGCTGATTCGTTATTGACAGCACGCAAGCTCATTGAGGGGTCTAGGATTTGTTCCCACATCTTTCATTTCCTACAAAAGAGAGAAGATAGATGTTTTAAACTTTTAACTATTTAGTTAAAAATTTGTATTTTATTAATGTTTTTTTTCACCACAGCAGCATATACCTACTGTTTTAATGGAGAGTTCTCCAACTAATAGACCTCTTTATTTTTTATCCTTATTTCCAAAGAATATTGATACTGAGTTTGTGAAGGCAAAACAAAATTCCTAAAAGCTCTCGCGAAAGGACGATGGAAGTACTAACTCATCTTAGGATTGCTGCCTTCTGAGCAATCCTAAATGATTTTGATCATTTTTGAAGTGGTCTGACTGTTCCTCTGGCTGCCTGGTATAACAATTTAAACATTAGATAAACTCCATCTTTTTATTAAGAAACCTGAGCTATACCTACAAGTTAAAATCCTTTTAGTGACTGACAGAATTCTGTGTCAAAGTCATCAAACATTAAATTACGACCCTGCTTGGGTCCCGCACAAGGTGGAGCTGACCTTTTGAACCAAAGAATCTCTTTGCGTGAATCATTTGTGCAGCTATTTCTAACCACTGTGAGTGGCCAATGAAAATTACAAGAAGTCTCATACTCACGGGAACATTATTTTGCTTTTTGTTAATCCTCACCTGATGATATTTTTTCATTGATTTTTTTTTTTAAAGAGTGGAAGAGCAGGAGAGAGAGAGAAACCTCAAGGTGAGAGAGACACATCAATTGGTTGCTCCTGTACATGTCCCGACCAGGGCCCGGGGATTGAGCCCGCAACCGAGGTACATGCCCTTGACTGGAATTGAACCTGGGACCCTTCAGTTCCCGGGCCGACATGCTATCCACTGCGCCAAACTGCCTAGGGCTCCGTGAATGTTAGAGTGTTTTCTGTTGTGGGTCACTGACAACCCTCCTGAAATTGCTTGAACTTCGACAGGAGGTTGATGGGCTCATGTATCTGGGTCCTCAGGTGCCGGTGGCTTCAGAGTTTCCCTCCCTTTCATGTCCTTGTCCACCTCCTTTTGGCTTTGTCTTCAGATGGTCCCTCCCCACAGAGCAGAATGGCTCGGAGCGTCGACGGTCACACTCAGGTACTCATTGTCCAGGAAGAGAACAGTTTTCTTTACTTTTTATTTATTAATTTTGAGAGAGAGAGAGAGGAAGGAAGAGAGAGAGAAAGGGAGAGAGAGCAAGAGCAAGAGAGAGAGTGGATTTATTGTTCCACTGAGTTATGTATTCACTGGTTGGTTCTTGTATGTGCCCTGACTAGGGATCTAACCCCCAACCTTGCTTTTGGGAAGACGCTCTAACAGCTGAGCTACTCATCCGGGGCCAAAGACATCGAGTGTCTGTGAGTAATTCTCTGAAAAGCAAGCAACCCCTCCTCAACCAAAGCACCAGTGCACTGGTTTGAACTGGGCCTCGTTCCTCTTGCAGAAACAATCCTGGGGCCAGAGGAGCACCTGCCCTCCTGGGCTCGTCCCCATAGGTGGGCTCCTGTGCCAATCACTGCAGCAGGGGCGGGCCTGCTTGACCTTGGACCCCTCAGAGCTTCTCTCAGGGCATGAGAGAGGCTGACCCCCAACCCCAGACCACAGGCTGTGCTCCAAGCAGGGACAGAAGGGTGCCACGAGGCAGCCACCGAGACACTCCAACCCCTAAACTCCTTCCTGCGTTCTTTTGTTCAACTTTGTTCACAGGAAGTGGGTGGGGGAGACGTGTGGAGCCCAAACATACACAAAAGCGGTTAAAAATAGCTGTTCCCGCGGAAGGCTAAAGGTGATGGCCATTTCTGGGAGCCACCAAAGACTTAGACACCAAACATGCTTGAATTCTAGATCAAAGAAACGCAGTCTTTCGCAGTATTTGCCTTAAAGACTGTCCTTCTGGGTCAACAAGCTCTGACCGAAGGCTGCTCGTGTCGTGCTGACTCGGGCATTTCCATTCTACTAATGTGGCAGCAGGTGACTTACTCAACCCCCTGGGTCTCAGGGGCCATCATACCTCCTCCTGACTGTGCTCTCGAGATCGAGTGAGGATCTGGGAGGGAGCCATATGGGCCACTGATGACAGGCGAGAGAGGAGAGGGAAGAAGGGCCTTGTGGAGTGCTGTCTCCCCTCACACAGCCTCCCCTTAGGCTATTACCTACATTCCTCCAATGGGGCTTCCTTCCAGGGCCCATCTGGGGTCAGGCCTGGTCTAACCAAGCTCCAGTGGGGGAGGGAGGATGGGTGGGAAGAGACCGACCAAAGAACTTCTACGCATCTTGCAAGGCCCATGGACACAGACAGCAGGGGGTGAAGGCCTGGGGGGCGGGGGCAGACCAGCTAGAAGGGTGTCAATGGGGGAAGAAAGTATATGTAATACTTTCAACAATAAAGATTTAATTAAAAAACAAAACAAAAAGAAAACCCAGTTAAACATAATATCATCCCAGCCGCTGGCAGAAGCCTCGCTCGGAGCTGGAACTTGCGGCTTTACTTCTTGCTTCCGTCTACTTTGAAGAAAAATACTGGTGCTCCGTAAAGATTCTCTGAACTGCCATCCAGCCCTGGCTGGTTGGGCTCAGTGGACAGGGTGTCAGCCTGTGGACGGAAGGGTCCCAGGTTCGATTCCAGTCAAGGCCACCTTGCCTGGGTTGCGAGCTTGATCCCCAGTGGGGGCAAGCAGGAGGCAGCCGATCAACGATTCTCTCTCATCCTTGATGTTTCTATCTCTCTTTCCCTCTCTCTTCCTCTCTGAAATTGATAAAAATATATTTAAAAAAAAATAAAAGAACTGCCATCCACCCTAGCTGCTGGCCGAGTGTCCCGGTCACTGTCGTGAGCGTGGTCGCAGGAAGGAACCCTGCGCCTCTGATTCAGAAGGGATTGCGGCTCCTTACAGTCCCCGCCAAACACAGAGGCAGAACGAGGCGGTCTTGCCCCCATTGCGATGGAAGTGGCGTCTTGTTTGGATTCTGAAAGGAGATAGTCCTTGATCGGCTGCCTTCCTGGGGACAGGAGGTCTGGCTCTGAGCCCTGCGTGGAGTCAGTGGCCGGGCCGGCAGGGCTGGGCGTGCGTGGCCTCTGCTTCACCCAGGCACAGGGGATAATCAGGAGGACAGGACCGCCCTCGCCTTCGGAGGGGAGGCTGGGCATCTGCATGCAGAGCAGAGGCCCTGCTGCCGGCTTCTCTGCCTCCCTGGTCTCTGTCCGCGCTCTGTCCTTCCTCGCCTGGTGTCAGGCTTTGCTCCTGACCCCGAAGAGCGAAGGAAAGTTATTGGCTCAGAATTCCCTTTAGAAAAAACAGCTCGAAAAGAAAGGAAAAGAAAAGAAAAGAAAAGAAGAGAAGAGAAGAGAAGAGAAGAGAAGAGAAGAGAAGAGAAGAGAAAAGAGAAAAGAAAAGAAAGGAAAAGAAAAGAGAAGCCTCGCTGAAGTCCAGAGGAGCCGGAACACAAGGCCTGAGAAAGTTTAAGGTGAGTTTTGTTTTTCCTCGAAGACTCGGCATGTTAGCGCAGAGCTGATGTGCGTGTCGCTTCCTTTGCCAGCTAACGGCTCTGCTCACCTCAGCCGAGGTTCCAGCGCGGGCAGTAGGCGCACGTCCCACGCTGCCTCGTGGGGGCCGAGCTCTGGGATGACCCAGTGCTGGGGACATGTGGCAGGAGGGCCGCTCCCCACAACGACCTTCCCAACAGACACGCCCTGAGACGTCAGGACATGAGTGCAGCTCGATGTGTTTCTTTTGTCGGGTCTGCCTCAGTGGAGGCAGCTTTATATACAGTGCGAGGATGCGGGGGCTCGGAGGGGGCTTCCTTCCAGACGCACAATGATTTTCTGGCGCAGCCATTGAAACTTCCCACATGTATTCCCCCATTACTTGACGGACGGGGGCATGTTATACTCACACACAGTGTAACAAAGGTGCCTGGGAGGTAGGCGAGTAAAAACTCAGCCGACGCATTGCAGGCTGGCTCCCAGCGCAGAGGAGGAGACGCGGTGGGCAGACGCGGGGATGCGTGGGGATGCCTCCCTCCCCCGATGGCTCCTTGAACTCAACCAGGTCAGCAGAAAACTCAACCCTGGCGCCGGCCAGCCCGACAGCTGGCAGCTCTCTCTCTGTCTGATGCTCATGTTCTCACACGCTCATTGCCGAGCTGCCGTCCACAGCTAATGGCCCTCTGTCCTCGGACCTGTCCTACCTCAGAGGTGTTCCGTAAGTGGCACGCAGAAGATCCCAGCATCGCACAGGGCTTGCAGGGCTGACTGGGCTCTGCAGGGACAGCCCCGCCTGGCACTGGGAGGCAGCACCGCTCACCTGTGGGCTGGTGCATGGCCCAGACCTGGAAAACGCGTCGCCTCTCACACCACGGACCTGTGCAAGGCGGAGTCGGTGAATTCCTAACCATCTCAGCCAGCGTCTCTGAGTTAATACTTAGGATGGCATAAGAATTTTCCAGGATACCCCTTTAAGTCCTCACAACCCTGACAAGCAGGAACCCTAGTTACTTTCAGTGAGCGATGCGGGAATTAAAGCCGGGTGGTCACATCCTTACCCGTGGTCTCCCATCCTTACCCGTGGTCTCCCATCCTTACCCGTGGTCTCCCATCCTTACCGTGGTCTCCCATCCTTACCCGTGTTCTCCCATCCTTACCCGTGATCTTCCATCCTTACCGTGGTCTCCCATCCTTACCCGTGATCTCCCATTCTTACCGTGGTCTCCCATCCTTACCTGTGATCTCCCATCCTTACCCGTGGTCTCCCATCCTTACCGTGGTCTCCCATCCTTACCGTGGTCTCCCATCCTTACCCGTGGTCTCCCATCCTTACCCGTGGTCTCCCATCCTTACCGTGGTCTCCCATCCTTACC
>PVJC01050768.1:0-11711 GCA_004026665.1 Murina feae | reverse complement strand
GATGCCCCTCCAAGGGCCTGGACAGCTGCCAAGCAGGCCACCGACCCCCGCCACCTCTTTCCCGCTTACCGATGCCCCGCAAAGGGCCTGGGAAGCTCACCAAGCAGGCCGCCGACCACCTGCTGTCTCTTACCCGCTTCGCGGTGCTCTCCAACCCTGCCGCCTCTTTCCCACTCACGGGTCCTGGGTCCTGCGCTGTCCTGCCCTGCAGCCGCTCTGTGCACTCGGGAGGCCCCTCAGCCCAGCCTGTGCCCTCTCTCAGTCTGGGACCCCTCGGGGGATGTCCACCTGCTGGCGTGCCTAACCAGCCTGGGTGAGGGGCTTTAAGGCTGCCCACAGCTCCCCTTGACCCAATGTCCCAGCAAGGCTGGCTGGACGCAGGTTTTGGAGTTTATCTCCTATAATTGATGCACTGTTCCTTTAAGGCGGCCTTCTAACTGAAGCCTCCTCTTTGCTTCACCTGCAGTGTCTATAATGAAACAATTGTTACTTTTACTGGTTAGGCCTGGGCTGCTCTTTCCTTCAGCTCCCGAGGATTCTATGATTGTTACATTGTTTCAAATCTGTGTTTCGCTAGAGGCAGTTTAAGCGGAGCGGGCGCAGTTTCACTTTCGCTCCTGCCGCAATGGAAACTGCTGTTTACTCAGGTCCGTGAGTGGCGGCTTCCATGTTGGCTGGGCTAATTTGCATACAGCCACTCTGATTGGCTGGTGGGCGTGGCTTACCCTGTCTCGGAGAAACGGTTAATTTTAATATTTCGCTTTTATAGAGTAGATAATAATAACTACCGTATTTTCTGGCGTATAAGACGACTGGACGTATAAGATAACCCCCAACTTTTGAGAAGATTTTCCTGGGTTAAAAAGTCTGGACAGAGACCGTATGGGGCACAAAAAGGAGCCGACCAGAGACACTTTCTTTCTCCATCTGGCTCCATTGAAATGAATGGAGTGCGGCGTTTTTGAGCTCCCCCCACCATATGCGGTGACCACAGATTTTCCAGTCTTGCTCAGAAGTTTCAGCACCCACCCTATAAGATGACACCTGGTGTACAAGATGACCCCCAGCTTTTGAGAAGATTTTCCTGGGTTAAAAAGTTGTCTTATATGCCGGAAAACATGATATTTTTAGTTCCTTCTGTACTGATTATAGCTGTTTCTGGGTCAGTTTTAAGTCCTGATATTTCTATTCATTATGACCCATAAATTCTGTTTTGTATGTCTGGTCATTTTTTTATGGAATGCCTAAAATTGTGATTTCCCTTTTTATGGCTGCCGGATGTTTTTGGATTCCTTCTTATATATTTTGAGCTCCATTGTACAACTTAGTTATTTAGAAAAAATCTGATACTTCTGAGGCTTGCTTTAAGCTTGGTAGGTGGTACCAGAGCAGCTTTTCATCTAGGGATAATTTTGCTCTACTATTGTGGTAATAACTTTCTGAGCACTCTGCTTAATGCCCATTTGCTATGAGGTTTTTCCATTGGCTCATTGACAAAACTTAATTTAAAATATGAAACAGAGTACTGCCTGGGTTAGTGTGGTTCAGTTGGTTGGACCGTCATCCCATACATGTAAAGGTTGTGGGTTTGATTCCCAGTCAGGGCACATACCTACCATATTTTTTCTGGCATATAAGATGACTTTTTAACCCAGGAAAATCTTCTCAAAAGTCGGGGGTCGTCTATATGCCAGATGTCGTCTTATAGGGTGGGTGCTGAAACTTCCAAGCCAGACTGGAAAATCTGCGGTCACAGCATATGGTGGGGGGAGCTCAAAAACAGCCGCACTCCATTCATTTCAATGGAGCCATACGAAGACTGAAAGTGTCTCTGGTTGGCTCCTTTTTGTGACCCATACAGTCTCTGTCTGGACTTTTTAACCAAGGAAAATCTTCTCAAAAGTTAGGGGTTGTCTTATACGCAGGAAAATATGGTAGGTTTTGGGTTCAGGTTCAATCCCTGGTTGGGGCATGTATGAGAAGCAACCAATCGATGTTTCTCTCTCATGTTGATGTTTATTTTTTTCTCTCTCTCTCTCCCTTCCTCTCTCTAAAATCAACTTAAAAAAATAATAAAATAAAATACATAAAATATGAAACAGGGAAGAGTACAGAATTAAGATCTAGGAAGTACAATGACTGATGAGATAGTGTTTGAAATTTAGCCTAAATTAGATTACTGAATCCTTACCAGAAGAGATTACTGCCTCTATTTATGGAGAAACTGGCCTTCGAAGAGGTCCAGTTGATACCAAATTTTTGGACTGGAACCCGGATTCTTTGTCCGCTGGAAGTGAAGAAAGAATCCACAGACAGAAAGTGGTATAGCAAAGGTGGAGATTTATTGAAGAATAAGTACAGACTGCCACATGGGGAAAGGGAAGAGTCCCACAGAACTGACTCCCATGTAGGGAGAAGGAAGAGTCCCACTGAATCCCTTTTCTCTACTGCTTATAAGAATGCAATTCCTGTGTCCTGATATCTCCTCTGATTAGTCAATATTCCCCTTCGAGTTGGTTACTATAGTAACTCCTGGGCTCAAAGGTTGAACCTCAATGTGAGGTTCTCCCTTCTCCTTCCTCATTGTTCTACTATTCCCTCTGGGATTTCTTCTCTTTATTTTGTAAATATAGACCTTTCTTGGCTACTTCCAGTTCCCTTGTCTTATGGAAATGCAACTGTTGCTGCTCCCTTGTCTTATGGAGATGTCACTGCAGCTGGCTTCCTTGTGTTATGAAAATATACCTCTCCCAGTCTGCAGCCCCTTGCTTTTCCATGGAGATGATTCTAAAAAATCCCTAAGCCTGCCTATGTTCCCCAAAATTCCTGCTTCACAGTGGCTTGCCCTCAGTCACAGTCAGTGAGTGTGGAGCTGGCAGCTGAAACCGCCTGGCTAATGCTGGAGCCCAGGCCCTTGCTACAACCCTTTAAGGCCTCCCATTCAAACAGTTAGTTTAAAGGGTAGGAATCATGGCCTCTTCTGGGCTCAGGCCACACTGTTAGGTCAAGATTTCTGTCCCAAGGACAGACTAGACTGTTTTCCACCAAATGGGATGAGGGAAGCCATCCCTGGAAATATCCATTACTTGATAACTATTTCCACTATTAGTCTGAAAACAAAGGAGATGTATATTTCACCACTGGGTTCTATGAGATCATGAATGAGTAAACTATGATTAAGGTTGACTAGGAAGAGAAACATGGAAAAGGAATCTAGCGCATTCATTAACTTCACTACTGAAACAGGAATTTTCGGGGAACATAGGCAGGTTTAGGGGATTTTTAGAATTGAGGTCCATGGGAAAAAACATAGGGCTACAGAGGGGGAGAAGGTATATTTCCAGAACAGAAGGAAGCCTGGTGCAGTTGTTAGGGCGGTGCAAGACTGCAGCAGGACCAATAGGGATGCAGAGGAAATGCCCGGCCCAGGAGCTTCCCTCGACCAATCAACAGGGGCCACACACATTACCCCACCCACTACTTCTGGCCCTATAAATCTTTTGTTTTCCTGAAACCCGCACTTCCTCCCGTCACGCTGCTGTGCCGGTGAGCGTGTGTGGAAGTCCGAGTTAACTCGAATAATAAAGGCCCTCATGTTTTTACATCAGAGTCGGGCTCACTCATGGTCTTTGGGGATCACAACATCTGGGTCTAACACAGTTACATTTCCATAAGACAAGGGAGCAGCAACAGGTATATTTCCATAAGACAAGGAAACTGGAAGTAGCCAAAAAAAGTCTATGTTTATAAAATAAAGAAGAAGGAAAAAGTCCAGAAGGAATAGGAGGACAATGAGGGAGGAGAGCCTCAGAAGTCACTATAGTAATCAATTCAAAAGGGAATATTGACCAATCAGAGGGGATATCAGGACCAGGAACTGCAGTCTTTATAAACCATGAAAACAGGAACTCAGTGGGCTCTTTCTCCTTCCCCATGTGGGAGTCTGTGTTGTAAGATTCTTTCCTTTCCCCACGTGGGAGTCTGTACTTATCTATATAATAAAAGCCTAAATGACCATTATGGCAGAACGACCAGTCACTATGATGTGCACTGACCACCAGGAGGCAGACACTCCCACAGGGGAGCACCGCTTAGCCAGAAGCTGGGCTCACGGGTGGTGAGTGCAGTGGTGGTGGCGGGAGAGCTAAGAAGCAGTTAGCCTAGTGGTAAGGAGCAGCGAGTAGGTGGGCGGTAAGAAGCAAGGGGTCCCAGACTGTGAGAAGGTATAGGCCAGGCTGAGGGATCCACCCTCACCCCCAGTGCACAAATTTTGTGCACCAGGCCTCTAGTTCTTAACAAATTTCCACCTTTGCTATACCACCTTCTGTCCGTGGATTCATTCTTCAACTCCAGTGGACAAAGAATCCGGGTTCCAGTCCAAAAATTCAATTTCACTACTATTGATACTAGGCCAGAAAGGCTTTCTACTTAGGGGCAGCACATTAACCAATTTAAATAAAGGCTCCAAATGCAGAAACACCTCCACCCCAGCCTCCCCTGCCAGCCACCTGTCTGGGGCTGCCAGATTAGGAATGCCCTCTGCAAGGCAGGAGGGGTCCCTGTGAATGGCTGTCCTCTATTGACAATGAGCCTGCTTATTCTTATTATCCTGTCTTTTAGGCCCTCTATAAAAGGAAAAGCCGTTTATCACCCTTCCCAATACCTCAGAATCAAGTGGCAGTGACATCGATATGGGAGGATAAGAGGGCTCATTCAAGGTGAAACGGATGATACCTTGGGGTTTATCATGCAGCACAAGAGGAGGAAGGAAGGGGACACAGGGACGATGGAGCTCTGTCCCCCACAAGGGACATGGCTGAGGGTGCCAGTAGCCTTGCCTTCCCAGAACACCAAAGAAGCCATTGTTACCAGCTATTTTGGCCTCAACAGGAGACACCTGATCCCAATTTAGAAATTTATTTCCACGGCAGAACTGAAGCAGTCTGTCCTGGAGCAGTCTGTCCTGACGCGGGGGGAGCCCTGAGCGCTCGGCCCTGCCAGTCTGTGGTTGGGACCCACACTCAGACTCTGCTGAGTCTCTGACACACACAAGGTGTCGGTGACCCCCGCTGGGTGGCCTCCACTGAAGACAGCCACTCCAGAGTCCTCAGGATTCCCTGTGCTGTCCAAAATGCCACTGCTCACTTCTCTCTCCCTCTGCCTCATCTCATTGAGTCCCTTTTCCAGCACAGAAGTCCCCTCACTGAGATGGCTGAAGGGCAGGTGCCTGGGAGGGTGTTTTTATTCTCAGTTCTCTGGAAGGGGGGCAACTGGCCAGGGCTCTTCAGAAAGTGGTAGGTCCTTGAGACTGACTTGCCTGGAGACAGGGCTCTCACAGATCCTGGTATGAGACAAGATTTGTGTTGTTACTTTCCTGCTCCCTGGGGTAGGAAGTTCGGGTCCAAGTTGGTGAGGAAAGATAGACAAGGTGAGGTTTGGATTACAGGACCCAGTGGCACAGAGCCACACGGGGCTGGAGCTAGTGGGCACAGAGCCCCTGTCAGGAATTTTAGTCTTTTGTCTCCCTGTGGGTCTGATCTCTTGCTGCCCTGGGGGAGGTGACACGTCACTAGGAATCAGTGCTGATTAAAGCCTGGAGATTTAACTTCTAAGCCGGGGGTGTCCGGGGTGAATTAGTGTAACACATGATACTCTCCATAGTTAATTTTCTAGAAAAGCTTTCTGGCGAATGAAATTCCCAGAGACCCGGTAGCTTAAAAAGTAATAATATTAAAAAAAAGTAACAATATTCATGTTAAGCTGACATCCTGGGAAGAAGGCGGCTCCATAGAGCTGCTGTTTAGTGTGGCTCCAGCTGAGCCCTGCCAACCAAGCAGGCTGCCAACTTCCCGGGGCCCCAGGGCAGCCCCAGGGCAGCCCAGCCAAAGCCGTCACTAGGTCTTTCCTGCAGTGACACTGAAGGGTGCAAGGAGCAATTTCCCCACTTTGGGGCTTGACTGCCTTTAAGTTACAAGGGGGTTAACAAGTAGGGAAGAAAGGGAGAGGCCAAGGTTTTAAAAGTTATGAACTTCGAAGGAGGAGGAACAAGCATGACCACAGGAAAAGTGGTCAGAAATGTGATACCCTCTTTGTGAGAGCCCAGGAGACCCCAGCCTGCCAAACCACGGCATCCCAGGAGGCATTGCTGGGACTGAAGCTTCCAGAAACCTTTGAACCTTTGAATGACTCATTTATTTCCCTGGGGCTGAAGTTGGGAGTGGGGGGGTGGGGGGAGTAATTGTCGGGGGAGGCTGTGGATCTGAAGGATGCCTGAGCCAGCGGCTTTCACTGTCAGCCAGAAAGCCCTCAGTAATTACCCAGCGCAGTGTGCCATCCAGAGCCCCGTGTGCATGTGTGACTGTGTGTGTGTGAGTGTGAGTATGAGTGAGTGCGAGTGTGAGTGTGAGTATGCATGTGTGCACGCGCTGTGGGTGGGGCATAAGAGGAAGGATGGACCTTCTGTGCTTTTAAATCCAGGTCAATATTTTTCTCTGCATAGTGTTTATACCACAGAGTCATCAGAGAGACATGAAGGCATCAAAATTTTCTATGATCTTAACCCTGCACTAAGGATGAATTTCCATCCCCCCCATAATGCGAGCTTCCCCAGGTCTCACCAGTCTAACAGGATTAGATTAAGGGTAAGAGTCTAAATAGTGCAGCGTTCCCCCCAGCTACATGGCCTGGAGACGCCAGCTCCATTCAATTCTCACTCACTGTTGGATATTCCTCAGAAGGTCTCCGTGCCCCCAGGCAAGAGCCCTTTATGCACTTCTGCTCAGGATCCCCTGGCTGGGGACCAAGAAACCCCCTGAGGGTGGCTGTGCCTCTCCTCACCTCTGAACAGCTCCAGTGGCCTCCACAATGCAGCTGTCCGCCAGGAGCCTTGCCTTCTGCCTTCTTCCAGCAGCCGGGTCAGGAGGGCGCTGGCCAGGTGAGGCCTCCAGTTCCCTCCACCCTCCCCCATTCTGTCACTTTTGCCTCCTTTGCAGCCATGATCAAGCTGTCAGGTCATGCATACCTCGGTGAGAACATCTCCTCCATTTTCTGCCTGGAGCCCCCTCTTTGCATCAATGCAGATAAAAACTCAGGAGGCCACATCCTAGCCCAGTGCCTCTCACACCTTAGCATTTATGACAGTCACCTGAAGGCTTTGTTAACACACAGGTTTCCTAAGCCTGATTTAGTCGTCTGGAGTAGAACTCGATTATTTTACCGTCTAACAAGTTCCAGGTGATGCTGATGACGCTGCCTGCCTGGAGACCACTTTTGAGAGTCCCTGCTCTAATTCAACACTAGGCTGTCCCAGGACCCCATCCCAACCATTATCTTGTAGTGGCTCCTGCCCCCCAACGGGACTGGCACACGCAGGCATGTGCGGATCTTAGCAGTATTTAGGAACTCCAACTTAGGTCCAGACCAGCACTGCCATTACCCCCACGGAAAATGAGACAACGCCCTCCTCCCAGATTTTGCTTTTAAAGCGGCATCCCGTGCCTGCATTGGGGCAATTTAGGGTTTGGCATAGGAACTCCAAATTTGCACATTTTCTCTGTATGAATTGTTAACTGACACCACCCTGGAAGGGGGTTTCCCTTAAATGCTAAAGAATGACCCTTGTGTGGCCTTCTCCCTCTGAAGACAGAAATCATTATATTTAAGGTAGCATTTTTTTTTGTCCTTGGTTAACTGGTAAAGTTACTTGTTTAATTAAGCCCTCAAAGAATTAAAGATGGAGCCAAATGGAAAATTATCCAGGCTTTATTAGGAGAAAAAGGAACGGGCTCATGGCTCTCGGGAAGGGAAGGAGACCCGTGAGACCATGCTTGAACCGACTGGGCTGGGTTTTTAAGGCCTGGGGCAGGTAAGGGAGGGGAGGAGTTGGGTAGGAGGAAGTGGTCTTTAGAATGTATGGAGCTTCCACCCCCCCAGGGTGCTGCCTACGCCGGGGCTATGGATGCCAGGATATTGCCGTTTATGGTCAGGGCGGTCAGGCTACACCTGGAGTGGGGGGATGGTTTATGGCTTTTTCCAGCAGGTGAATGCTTGGACATTACTGATGAGTGGGAGTGAGGAGCTACAGGTATGCCTTGGAGATAGTGAGGGTTTGGTTCTAGACCACCATAATAGAGTATTGCAATAAAGTGAAATCTTATTTCTGGTGAAGGGTCTTCCTTTAATTTGTAAAAACGCAACATCTATGAAGTGCAATAAACAAGGTGCACCTGTAGTCTCATCATGTATTCAATGGGCTATGGGCCTGGCCTAGGAGTCTAAACCATGTGGAACATTTCTGTTGAAATGTGTTGTGAGGAGACACAAGCTCACCTTCCAAATGGAACTCAATTTGCTGCAAATGAGAGTTTCAGTAACCTATTCAAGGTCTTTTGTCAGATATGCTTTTGCTCTCATGTTTATCATTTGTCATGCTAGGGAGAAAGTCCAAATTATGTCTGGCATTTGCTAGGCTGTTGAATTATTGCTATTATAACTGGGTTCCCCATGTCTTTCCCGTGGAATTACAGAGATCAACACTATGGCATCTGCTGGATCAAAGCCAAAGTGAGGATGGAGAAGCTGGGCTCCTGGAGGCAGCTCATCCACATTGTAAGCTTTAATTTTTCCGTTTGTTCCAACTTTGGAGTTTGGCTTGAGGTGACGCTGGGCAACAATGGGACCAGACCAGAGCCCTGGGAGAGGCAGTGTGAAAGCTGAGTCTTCCGGTATTTAGGAACTCCAGGATCTCCAAGTGAATCTCATTCAATCTCATTCCACTCTAAGGATGAGAAACTGAGGCCCAGGGAGTCAGCATAGCCACACAGCCTGAGTGTGGCCTCCTGGGCTCGGCTGCCTACTGAGCAGGTGCTAGGTGAATTAAGGTCATGACATACCAGGTTAATCATGAAATAGATACCTTTACAGGCAGATCTTTTAAGCTTTGGGATGAGATATGTGTTCTGAGTCTCTAAGAGGAGTTATGGTCAACAGCCTCTTTTCCCCTCAGAGCACTTTGTAGAAGGAATGCTGCATGGAATTCCCTTTGGGGAATGCTGTCCTATGTGTCTAGCTCTTATGGTCTCCTGACAGGACCAGTGGCCTGGAGAACAAATTTGCTTAGATACTCATGTAAGGTGCACTGGGGTAAGGTTGTCAGATAAATACAGGATGTCCAGCTAAATTCAATGTTCAGGAAAACAAATAATTATCTAATCTAATAAAAGAATAATATGCAAATTAACCCCCACTTCGTTACATCTAAGCCATGCCCACCAACCAAGCCATGCCCACCAGCCAATCAGAGTGATGATATGCAAATTAACTCAGCCAAGATGGCAGCCAGCAGCCATGGAGCTAGAGCAAACAGGAGGCCAGCAATGGAGGAAACTGCCTCCCTAGGCCAGCTGTGGCCTCTGCTCAAGGCAACAAAGTTTCAATTATAGAAGTTAAATAAACCCCAGAAACCTGCTTCCAGCCAGCCTTGCTGGGACGTTGGGTCAATGGGAGGTGTGGGCAGCCTGAAAACAGCCCTCAGCCCCTCACCCTGGCTGGCCAGGGACCTCACTAGGGACTCGAACCCTGAAGGGGCTATGGGCAGCCTGAAAATGGCCCTCAGCCCCTCACCCAGGCTAGCCAGACATGCCGGCAGGTGGACATCCCCTGAGGGGTCCCAGACTGCGAGGGGGCACAGGCCAGGCAGAGGGACCCCGCCCCCCCCCCCCCCGAGTGCACAAATTTTTGTGCACTGGGTTCCTAGTTTTAGTATGTCTCATGCATTATTTGGATTATCTATACTAAAAAAACTATTTGTAGTTTATCTGAAATTCAACTTTAATTAGACATCCTATATTTTTATTTATTTATTTAAACATTAAAAAATATTTTTATTGATTTTTACAGAGAGGAAGGAAGAGGAATAGAGTTAGAAACATCAATGAGAGAGAAATATTGATCAGTTGCCTCCTGCACACCCCATAGTGGGGATTGAGTCCACAACCAAGGTAAAAGCCCTTGGCCAGAATCAAACCTGGGACTCTTCAGTCCACAGGCTAATGCTTTGTCCACTGAGCCAAACTGGTCAGGGCCATCAATCTGGCAGCTTTCTGGGAGAGCCTTCACTAACACTGCTCTGGGTATTAGCACAGGAGGAGAGGCAAGCCAGAGCGTCAGCATAGGCAGGCAGGCAGCAGGTCCTGCTTTAGGATGGTGGCAAGCACAGCTGCAGGCAACAGCCTTTGGGGGCTCTGTGCTGAGGAGGGAGCCCAGGATTTCCTTAAACCACTCAGAGCAGAGGTTCTCAAATAGGAGTGGCTATTTGCTACCCCATTTTGGAAATTTGTGGGAGAGTTTTGGTTGTGACCATTGAAATCCTGCTGGCACTTGGTGGACTGAAATGATATCCTTAATGTAGGGGGCAGTCCACAATTCACTCCACATGCCTTTTCAGTGTTCCATCTGATATGCATAGAAGTGCATCCTCACCTTTTTTGTTGTTGTTAATCCTCATCCAAAGATATTTTTTCCATCGATTTTTGGAGAGAATGAAAGGAGCAAAAGAGGGGAAGAGAGGGAGAGGGAGAAGAAGAGGAAGAGAGAGAAACATAAATGTGAGAGAGACACATCAATTGGTTGCCTCCCTGACATGCCCTGATCATGGCTGAGGATCAAACCTGCAATCCAAGTAAATGCCCTTGACCAGGAATTGAACCCAGGTTCCTTCAATGTGAGGGTTAATACTCTAACCACTAAGCATACCAGCCATGGCTATTCTCAGCTTTATTAAATTTAAGCTTATTTATTTTTAGAGGCCCGGTGCATGAAATTCATGCACTTGAGGGGTGCGGGAGAGGGGTCCCTCAGTCTGGCCTGTGCCCTCTTGCAGTCCATGAGCACTCTAAGGAGTAGGACATCTTTAGTGCTCCTGTGGAGGCAGGAAAGACTCCCAACACTACTGCTGTGCTTGCCAGCCATGAGCCTGGCTTCTAGCTGAACAGCACTGCCCCTATGGGAGCTCACTGACTACCAGAGGGTAGCTCCTGCGTTAAGCATCTGCCCCCTGGAGGTCAGTGCACATCATAGCATCCTGTCGTTTCATCGTTTGGTCGATTTGCATATTAGCCTTTTGTTATATAGGATATGCCAGTGCAAGCAACTAATACGCTTCATTTCTTCTAGAGTTGTCCTGTTTCAGCATTTATGTGTTGAAATATGGTATTTTATGAGCCACTTTACTTTTCTTTATCCTTTTTACTCTAGTTAAGTATAGTCAACAGGACTTAGTAAATATTTTTTTAAATGACTGTGTGTGGGAGGTGAAGGGATAGAAAGGAAGACAGATATCTTAGTTGGCTCCTGGTTTTAGGCCTCATCAAGAAGCAATGCTGACCAAGAGATAGAATGGTAGGGAAGGAGACTGGGTTTCAGTCCTCTTCAGGTCATGCCTTGGTATCAAGAGGATGTGCACAACTTGAGCTGTAAGCCCCAGATCCCAATCCAGGAATCCAGAATGCTGGGATTCCCTCTGCACACAGTGCCTCCATCTTTGTTTTTACACAGGCCTGGGAAGTACCAGAAGCAAGTAGATTGCCCCTCCTGCTTCCTCACTACTTTTACTTCCTCTGATTCCCACTTCCTCTTAGCTCCTAGTTGCTGGCCATTCTTTTTCTTCTACATGCAATGCCTTCCTCTTCTACTCATCAGAGTACACTCCTGCT
>PVJC01050767.1:0-11703 GCA_004026665.1 Murina feae | reverse complement strand
GGCGTGCACCCAGACAAGAACTCTCAGCACTCAGCATGGAAGCAAACGGAAAGAAACAGCACAAGGTTTGACCAGACGGTGAGTGACAACCCCGAGTGATGGTGGTGAGGACTGAGTAACTAACAACGGCTTAGCAATGGTGGTGAGGACAGCGAGGAGCAGTCCCGAGGAACGGCTGTGATGAGAGGGAGTAATGATCCTAAGTAACGGTGGCAATGGCTGAGTGACAGCATCCAATGGCAACAGTGAGCGACGAGGTCTGCAGCAGGCTGGTGAGACACGGAGTGAGGTAAGAAATGACACGCATGGTACCCAGCTCCTCCTCCAGACGCCAAGGTGCTGGGGACTGTAGCCCATTTTACAGATGACAAAATGGAGGCTGAGGGAGGCTGTTGACCAGCCCCAGGTCAGACAGCCAGTCCACGGTGCCCTTTATCCCCTGGGCCCTCCCTCCTGCTGCACTCGCAGATGCTCCCCACACAGTGCCAGCCATTCCCCTGGAGATGTCCCTACACTAAGGTGACCAGACGTCCTGCTTTTTGCGGGACAGTCCTGATTTTTAACAATTTGTCCCGCGTCCCGCAGCGTTTTAAAAAAGTCCTGATTTTTGGAAAGAATGCACGACAAGCTAGGGAACGGCGGGACAACGGGAAGGGAAGATACGGTTTTCGGCGGCCAAGCGGTCAATGGTGTCCGGCTTTACCAATGTTAACATCTGGTCACCTTACCCTACACCCACTCTGCACTGGCATGCTCTGGGAGGGGGAAGCTCACGGCCACAGCAAGCCTGTGCGATGGCAGCCCTTCCAGATTCCCGCCATTCTGTCTATTAGGGTCGCCGAAGGAGGACCGCACGAGGCCAGAGGGGCGAGGGATTCCAAACTTATTCGCTGAGTCAGCGGCTCTTAAAGGCCTCTAGGCGGGCTGTTCCGGGCGGAGAGTTCTCTGCGCAGGTCCGAATTCTGGGAAGTCCGCAGGGGAGAGAATGGTCTTAGCATGGGGACTGTGGTCTAGGCAAGTGGAATGTCCATGTGAAGTGGCCTAAAGGTCAGCTCCCAGGGGAGGGGGTATTGATTCAATTGTTTGATCAAACCTAACACTGTCCCCCTCGGCCAGAGTCAGTCTCGCTCTCTGATGGCTGGAGAGGCTCTCAGGAGACCAGATGGCCTGGACCACAAGTCGGGGGCGCGGACTGGGTGGGAAGCTCAGAGGGGGGAGGAGGGGAGGAGCGGGTCCCTGCCTCAGGGAGGAGGGCCGATGCGTGCATGGTCAGCCAGGGGACGGGGGAGGTAGAGGGCCAGAAGCTGCCCCTGGGAATCGTAAATTTAATCCCACAGAGTGAAGCTGTCACTAAATCAAAGCGAAGGGCACCTGGGAAGGCCAGGCCAGCAACCTGCAATGTGCCCGGCGGGTGGACGGCGGGCAGCGAGAGGGGGAGGACAGCCCAGCTTACCGAGTCAGGGGCACAAACGACAGACAGCCTTGCAGGAGGCGTCTCTGCTCTGGAGCTGGGGGACCCAGGGGCGAACAGCCGCAGCCGGGTCAGGGCCCCCGGAGGCCCCGACAGCAGAGCATTGCTGTGCGTGTTCTGTCCTGGCCCTGGTGCCACGGAAATAACCCAGACGCTGAGCCAGAGGGGCGCGTGACCACGCGGCTCGGGCAACGTGGGAAAATACGGAAACGGGGGAGGACAGGGCAAGGGAGCCTGTGTCCTGACCGCAGAGGGAACGGGGCTTCGCGCAGGAGCGATCACAAAACGATATGCGGTGAGAAACCAGTAGAACTGCCCATGGGGTTGGGGATGGTTTTTATTTCCCTCCTTCATCCTCATTCATGTTTCCCTACGTTTCCACAACGAGTGGGGGTTATGATGAGGAAAAAGGGAGCGCGTCGGCGTTATTTTTGAAGAAGGCAGGAGGCTGGGAACACATGGCAGCAGGACGTCCAGGGAAAGGCAGACGCTCTCACGCACTCGAGACAGACGGACTTCCGTGTCTAGAAAAGGGACTGACTCAGCCGGCTCTGAGTATGGAAGGTTCTGGATAATGAGGTGAGTCTACACAGGGACAACGGGGGTTTTAAAAAACATGCCTTTTCCCAAAAAGGCTGATCTGTGACCCTGAAGAGGTGAGAAAGAAGCAGCAAGAAGAGATGAGGACATCGGTTCCGGTGCTGCCTAGACCCTGGGCAGCGGCGCTGGTGGACCCGGCCATCTGGGAGCACGGGGTACAGGTTAGGCCGGGGAAATGCCGCCGAGGGGCTCCTTCCGGCTGGACCCAACTCCGGGACCCGGGCAGCTCGGCGGGGAAACACACTCCGGTGATGCCCTTACACCATCCGGGTGTCCGGGCATCTCCTTCATGGCACCGTCTCCAGGGGGCGGCCGCAGATCCGAGGAGCCCTGGACGGGGAGTGCAGGGCGGGCCCGCTGTTCCCTTCGCAGGCACACACTGCAGGGGCCACAGGAGCACCTGCTGGACAGCTGGGCCTCGGGGTCAAATCAGGACGACGCTAGTTCTGTGAAGGGCACATAAGCAGAAGCCACTGGGCGGAAGGCGCTCGCGCTGGGCTCAGGCACAGCCTCTCGGGCCCGTCTGCCGGGCGGGCGGGGTCCGCTGCCATCACCTAATGCCAACCAGGTCCAGGCGCCTCACGGTGGGGATGTTGTGAACTTCCTTGCCTGTGGCTGGGCAGCAGGCCGCTTGATCTTCTCTGCTTGTCTTCCCAGTGCTGCCCTGTCACCGCCGCCCCGTGTTCCATCAGGCGCCCCCGCCCCTGGGTCGGCGCCCCATCTGGTCGCTGGGTGGGTCTCCCCAGCCTGGCTCAGCCGCCCCAGGAATCACCGGGTCTGAATGAGCCTCGCTCCGTGGGGGAGCCCGGCCTGTGGGTGCAACAGCGCCACCTGTTGGCCGGATCCCCAGCTTCCCCGACGCAGGGCTGGGCCTGGGCGCCGCTGTCCAAGGTCCTGACCCAGATGCGGGGCTGTCAAGGTCAGCGGGCCGCCTGCCACAGTCTTCTTCCCTTGGACCCCTGCACCTACGGAAATCCTGGAGGGTGGGACGTCTCCCGAGGCCTTCATGGGGCTTCTCTGTGGGTTCGCTTCCTTTTCTCAGCTCAGCTTCGGCGTGTGCACTGAGCCGGTGAGGCCCGGGGGCCGAGGCGGGTCGTGAACGAGCAGTGTCCACGGCGGGACATGTCAGGAAAGCAGGAGGGGGCTCCAGACAGAGCAGGGGGTCCTCTGGCTGTCACCTGAACACACAGCAAAAGAGTGGGTGCAGGTCAAACACCGAAATCCACAGAGCCCATCAGAGAATTTGTGATGTTTTCTGATCAGCCGTGCAGAAAAGCGATGCACTTACCAATCAACTCGCCACTCGAGTTGGGGGCCCTGAGGAAGAGCCGTCCAGTAGGTTGTGGACAAAAATCCGTCCCACTGGCCATGGCCGAGGCAGCTGGGCTTCATCTCCCAAGTGACCTCATGACAGAGGGACGTTGCAGGAGGGAGCAAAGTCTGGGGCCACCCCGAGGCCAGCAGCCGGTGTAAGTGACTCGGGTCCAGCCACACAGCCGGGTCCCAGGCGGCCGAAAGTGACAGTGGGGACATGTCTAGAAGCTACCGCGGGCAGCCTCCAGGCTCGGCCAGGAACGCAAGGAGGGAGGAGTGTGTGCAGGACGAGGCCCTTTGCCAAGAACAGGAGGGAAAGCAGGCGTGTGGGCGGTGTGGGTACACCATTGCTTCTATTTTTAAAGTTTTAGGAGGAACTCTAAAGAATTTAAACCTGTTCCTTCAGGAGAGGGGGCACGTGAGGGGAAGAGGCTGAGCTCTCTGGTTATATCTTATTCCGTAGACCTGACGGGGAATCACACAAACATTCCACCTCATTAGTTACAGATGAAACCCAGTGCAAACGCAATGTCCACCATCTACTGCTACAGGGAACTAAGACACCTGATGCGGAGAACGGGGGGCCTGGCCTCAGACAACCATTTCGGGCGAGTCCCAGGGGGGTGCCCCGCGGACAGAACTGTTTAAACAGTCTCACGGGACACAGGTGCTGGTGAGGATGTGGAGAAGCGAACCCTGAACAAGGACAGTGGGCACGCAAATGGAAGCCACCTCAAAAAAGCTAACCCACGGCCCTGGCCTGTGTGGCTCAGTGGGCTGGGCATTGTCCTGTGCACCGAAAAGTTGCCAGTTCCATTCCCCGTCGGGGCACATGCCCAGGTTGCGGTTTCGGTTCCCAGTTGGGGTGTATATCGGGAAGCAGCCGATCGATGTTTCTCTCCCTCTCCCTCTCTCTTCTTCTTTCTAAAATCAATAAAAAAATATTTAAAAATAAAGCTAAACCATGTGACCCAGCAATCCCACTCCTGGATATCAAAGCAAAAGAAATGGAAACATGATCACACACACAAAAACTAGTACACAGCCCAGCCTGTGTGGCTCAGTGGTTGAACATCGACCTATGTATGAACCAGGAGAAAATGGTTCAATTCCTGGTCAGGGCACATGCCCAGGTTGCGGGCTTGATCCCCAGGGTGGGGCGTGCAGGAGGCAGCCGATCGCTAATTCC
Organism: Murina feae; assembly: GCA_004026665.1. Classification (NCBI taxonomy): domain Eukaryota; kingdom Metazoa; phylum Chordata; class Mammalia; order Chiroptera; family Vespertilionidae; genus Murina; species Murina feae. The sequence continues at coordinate 7,129 of PVJC01050767.1, read as the reverse complement.
TTCTCATCGATGTTTTTATCTCTCCCTCCCTCTCCCCTCCTCGAAATAAAAAAAAATAGTTAAAAAAAACTTGTACACAAATGTCCACAGCAGCATTATTCATAATAGCCAAAAGGTGGGACTAGCACACACGCACACACATATACACACACCTGGACAGACAGGTGGATAAACAAAACACGGTCCATCCCCACATGGAATATTACGCAGCCATGAAAAGGAAGAAAGGGCTGGTGTTTGCTACAATACAAGATGCTCAGTAGGAAGCCAGACACCAGCATGGGACAGACTGTCGAGTCTCAGAGGCAAGTTGGAGGAGAGGGGATGGATGGGGCGAGATTAACCAAAGCACTTGTATGCTTACATGCATAACACAGACAATAGTGTAGGGAAGGCCTGGAGTGGGGGCGGGGCCGGTGGGGGTCAGCAGGGGAAGCAGGGATCTCTGCAACACTTTCAACAACGAAGATGCATTTTTAAAAAAGCCAGACACCAAAGGTCACTTATTGTGATTCTGTTTATATGAAGTGTCCAGAACAGGCCAATCAATGGAGCCAGAAAGCACCCAGGGCTGGGGGAAGGGTGGGGAGTGACTGAGGCCCCATCCAGGAAAGGCAGTCACGGGCACACGGGCTATGTGATCCAACCGCAAACATGGGGACTCAGCATGGAGGAGAGAGCAGCAGCGGCCCCAACACCACAGGGTCCCAGCCAGCTCCTCAAACATGTGCTGGGAGGATGAGGCCAGACAGGAGGAGGCAGAGCACACAGCCCAGCACCCACAGACCCCTCCCCCTGGTGTGGAGACCCCTCCTCCTGGTGTGGAGACCCCTCTCCCTGGTGTGAAGACCCCTCCCTGTCTACCCCACTGACCACCTCTCTATACCCACCTCCCACGGCTCCTGATAGAGGCCCTCATCCAGCCTCCAGGCTGAGCACCCACTGGTGGTCACGGCCAAGGCCAGGTAGGTGCCCTGAAGGCAGGGTCCTGGTGAGAGACCTGCCAGTGGCGACAACACACCGGCCCCGTGGGAACCACTGAGGGGAACCCCACCCCCCCTCTGCCTGATATCAAGGGTGGAGTGGGCACGGCTGACTGATCTGCTTTGTCTGGATAAGTCCGGGGAGGGGAGCCAGGGACTCAAAACACTTGGAGTCTGCGGAGGTGCCCAGGCACTGGGGCCCATGGGTCAGGGCCTTGGGGGAGAGCCGCACCTGGGAGGGAGGGCAGTGCCCAGAGCACCCCCTGAGGATCTCGGGTGGTCTTAGCACCCAGGCGGCCTGGGGCTCACACCATGGGGGCAGAGTGGCCGTGTGGTCAGGCGGGCACCCTTGGGGCAGCAAAGACAAAGCCACGCCCATTGCCACCATCCAGCCCACCCACACACTGATCACACAAGGGCCAGGATGGGCCACGCAGTGGACGGGCCGGGCCATGGGCTTGGCACTGCCACCACCTGAAAGGCACCTGCACCTTCAGGGACCAATGGGGGACATTTCTAGGCGTGATGTCGCCACAGTGCCCAGGAGGCCTGGTCGAGGCCCCTACCCCACCCCCGAGGGCCCATGGAAACACCTTGACAGAGAATCACCCCACACAACACGCCCCCAGTACAATCAGAGGGTGAGCCCAGTGGCCAGAGCTCTTACCTGGGGCCCGACAGGCTGCCGCTCCCCTCCCCGGCCCTGGAGGGCTGTCCACCGTCCGGCTGTCTGGCCTCGGGCTCCTCTTGCTGACCGCTGTCACCACTGCCTTGAAGCCTGTCTGCTGCGTCCACCGCAGGCCCTGAGGTGAGTGCCAGGCACTTGCTGGAAGCAGAGGCTCTGGGCTCCTGCCGGTCAGGGGTGCCTTCTGAGGGCAGGGGGGCCGGGGGCCCTGCGGGCAGTGCCTCCAGGGCAGGCTGGGCCTTCTCTGGCCTCTCGGCCCCGCCCTTGGACAAGCTGGAGCTGACATAGGAGGTGCCGACGACGCCCAGGCTGCACTTGTCCAGCAGGCTTTCAGCGGCCTCCTCCCTGGCACCCCGGCAGCCCCCGCAGCACACACAGGAGTTCAGGAGGCAGCTGGTGGCTGCAGCGCCCAGTCTGTGGGGGCCGCCCTCCGTCCCCTCGGCCATGGTCTCTGACTGGGAGGCGCCGGTTCCGGATTCTTCTGGGGCAGAGACGGCGCAGTCCGGGGAGGCGGGTGATTTGGGGTTGAAGATGACCGTGGCCGAGAGCTTCATGCCCCCCGTCCGGTGGGCGATCATCTCCGCGGTCTCCGCATCATCCGCCGCCGCCTCTGCATCGTCCGCCGCCGCCTCCCAGCCGTCCAGGTGCGGCTGGGCGTCCAGGCAGCTGCAGAAGTTGGGGCCCTGCGCCCAGGCCTCACCCTGGTCCGGGACGTTGTTGTTGTTGCTCAAGTCGCCCTCGTCCTTCGAGGGGGCAGGCACGCTGGCCCCTGCCTCCCTGCCCTGCTCTCTCTCCTGGGCGTCAGCGCGGGGGCCACCTGGCCACACGGAGGGGCCGCCCGGGGCCTCCGCCGCCGGCCCCTCCACATCATCCATGAAGAACACCCTGCCCTCCTCCTCGTCGCTGCCCGAGGGCTGCAGCTTGCGGCCGGGGGAGGCCTCCACCCGGGGGCTGCTCTCGCTGCCCGGCCTGCGTGCGGGGGACTGGCAGGCGCTGGGGGGGGACAGCAGGGAGGACATGGCGTCCCCGGCCCGGTGCACCATGCGGCTCAGCTGCTCCAGCTCCTGGTCGTCGTACTGCATGGAGCAGGCCAGCTCGGCCTCCAGGTCCTTGGCCTTGGCGGGGAGCAGCTCCTCGGGCGGGAGGGGCGCCGGGAAGGCGGGCGCCAGGGCCGGGGGCACCGGCACGTCTGCGCGGAGGGGGAACTCCACGTCGTGGGAGATGCAGAGGTTCCGTTCCAGCGTGTGCAGCTCGTCCTCGGTCAGCGTCTGCAGCAAATCCCTACGAGGGACCGGACCCCCAAGTGAGGAACCAGACCCCCGGGGGAGGGCCCCCATGCCACCAGCCTCCGGCTCCGCCAAGAGTGGGCGCGGTGTCGCCTGCTGGCGCCCGCAGGGTAGCAACGGGCATAATCGCTCGCCATTCAGGTCACACGCACACACTTCCTCCCCGATAAAGTGAGGCACCGGCTCCCGCGGGGGGGGGGGGCGGGGGGTCTCCCTTTTTAAATTTTTTTTAATATATATCTACTTTTTAAATATACTTTTATTGACCTCAGAGAGTGAGGGAGAGGGAGAGAGAGATAGAAACATCAGTGATGAGAGAGAATCACTGATCGGCTGCCTCCTGCACGCCCTCCACGCTGGGGATCCAGCCCGCGACTGGGCATGTGCCCTGACCAGGAATCGCACTGTGACCTCCTGGTTCCTAGCTCAACCACTGAGCCAGCCGGGCAGTTTCCTTCTTAGCAACTGGGTTCTGGAACCTCTTGTGGGAAACGAGAGAGCCTGGCCCTCGGGGAGGTGATAATCACAGTCACGAAAACACCTGGGAGTGGAAAGCCATGTGCCGGGTCGCATACGGCCTTCCTCCTCCTGTTCCACAGGCGCTTCTGAGCCCTGTCTGTGTGCTGGGCACGGGGCACGCGCAGCAAGACAGGCATGGTCCCTGCCCTGGGGGGCTGTGTGGGAAGATGCAGAAAGTAAGCATTTACACGAGTGACGACTGAACTACAACAGGGGCAACTGCAACAAAGGAAAACAGAGGACACCTGGCCTAGTCTGGGGAGACTTCCTGGAGGAAGGGGCATTGCACCAGAGACCAGAGGCGGAGTGACTTCCATGGGGTGAGCAGTCGCTCTGCGCAGGGAGATGTGCGGGCCAGCCTGGGGTCCGAGTCCCAGGGCCGTCACGGAGGAGTACACGGAAAAGAGCGCCTCTCAGCCGGCCAGCGTTGCTCAGTAGTTAGCGTCGAACAGGAGCCAAGTGGTCCCCAGTTCAATTCCCAGGCAGAGCACGTGCCTGGCTGTGGGCTCCATGCCCAGTGGGGGTGTGCGGGAGGCAGCCGATCGATGATTCTCTCTCATCGTTGATGTTTCTTTTTTCTAATTCTCTTTTCCCATTGATTTTTAGAGAGAGTGGAAGAGAGAGAGACGGAGAGAAGCATCGAGGTGAGAGAAACCCATCGACTGGTTGCCTCCTGCACATGCGCTGGCCAGGGCCCAGGCTGGGGAGACGCCTGCAACCGAGGCTCATGCCCTTGACTGTAATTCCGGAACCGAACCCGGGACCCTTCGGTCCGCAGGTTGACGCTCTGTGCGCCGAGCCAAACCGGCTGGGGCTCATCACTGACGTTTCTCTCTCTCTCCCTCTCCCTGCCTGTCTCTCTAAAATCAATAAAAAATGTACATATCTTTTTAAAGAGCGCCTCTCGGAACCACACAGCTTGTGTTCCGTACAGTGTGAGACCCGCCTCACAGCCTGTCCTGCGAGCCGGGCCCCGACAGGGCCCTGCAACGGCAGAGCGGGCGAGAGGGATCCCCTATGCTGCACGTCTCCAGGCACAAAGGCCGCAACAGAGAACCTGGCCCCGTGGGAGGGACGGCAGAGTTGCAAAGGGCCCTCGATGCCCTAAACCAGCAGCAGAGACCACGGCCCAGACCCCGGCGCCCCCGTGGGAGCAGGAGAGGACCAGTAACTGCCCCCCAGTCCTGTAGAGCGGAAGGCTGGAGGGACCCCCCACACCCCATCCTCCTGCCCCCCCACACCTTATTTTCCGCAGCAACGTGTGGAAGGGCCGGAACAGCTCGGACATGTCTTCCGCCTTGCGGTCCAAGTTTAGGGGTCCATCCGCGTAGACCACGAGGCCACTGCATTCAAACACAAAAGCCAGCTGGCGTCAGGCCCCGCGGCTGCCGGGTGCACCCAGATGGACGGGGGCCCCGGACCTCCCCACACTCAGCGCGGCACACGCTTCGCCTCAAGACTCAAGACTTTTTTTTTAAAACACTAGAGGTCTGGTGCACAAAACTTGTGCACAGGTAGGGTCTCTAGGCCTGGCCTGGGATCAGGGCCCATCAGGTTTCCCGCCTCCACCTTCCCTCGCTCCCTCAGCACCACCCCACCCCACCGCAGCTGGTTGCCGGCCATATTCCACGCTGCCCCCTGGTGGTCAGCGCATATCACACCCGGTCGAACGTCCTAGGGGACAATTTGCATATTAGCCTTTTATTATATAAGATATTTTTGTTGATTTCAGAGAAGAAGGGAGAGGGAGAGAGACAGAGAAACACCAACAATGGGAGAGAATCATTGATTGGCTGCCTCCTGGATGCCCCCCACTGGGGATTGAGCTTGCAACTGGGGCCTGTGCCCTTGACTGGAATCAAACCGTGACCTCCTGGTTCATGGGTCAATGCTCTACCCCTGAGCCATGCTGGCCAGGTAAGACCAAATCTTAAATAAGTTTAGAGAAAAGCAATGAGAACTGTCATTAAAACTGTGTTCTGCCCCGGCTGGTTTGGCTCAGTGGATAGAGCGTCAGCCTGAGGACTGAAGGGTCCCAGGTTCAATTCCAGTCAAGGGCATGTACCTTGGTTGTGGGCTCATACCCAGTGGGGAGTGTGCAGGAGGCAGCTGATAAATGTTTCTCTCTCATCAGATGTTTCTAACTCTCTATCCCTCTCCCTTCCTCTCTGTAAAAAAATCAATAAAATATATTTTTAAAAAAACAACAAACAAAAAAAAACACCTGTGTCCTGTTCTGATCATGGTCACTCGAGGGCATGTTGCCGCAGCAACCACATCTGTCAGCACAAGACTGTCCCTGAGCCCCGCTCCAGGGCAACGGACACCCCTAGAGTTTGTGACAATGAGACCCAAAGCCATCTACCCCCAGAGCCAAGCAGAAGTGGTAGCAGCCACCTTCGGGGGCATGAGCACCATTTATCAGCACCAGGAGGAGCCCCCAGACTGGACGGCCCTGCCCAGGTCCTGCCGAAGGACCGTCGGGAGGAGGGACACTCACCACACGATGGCCAGCCTGGGGATGGTGAACATGAGGGCGGGCTCGTAGTCATCGATCATGTCCTGGGTCAGGTACCCGCAGTCCAGGGCCCTGGGTGAGGGGCACAGTGAGGGGGCAGGGCCTGCGTCAGACCCGCATCCACGCTGGGCCGCAGGTGTGGCAGGGCGGCCTGCGCTGACTCCCCTCCCCCGCTGATCCCAGCGACACAAGTCAGAGCATCTCTCACACGTGGGCGAGTGAAATGCCTCGACGGAAACACCAAATACCCCGTCTTTAAAAAGCCACGGCTTAGGCTAAGGCGGTGACAGCAGGCGACTTCACAACCAGCCTAAGAGCAGGGCCCTAGTCATGGACAGAGACCCCTCCAGGCTCCATCAGCCCCCAGTCCATTCGGAGAATCTGCCGGAGATCTGCCCCCAAACCTGTTCCGGACCTGACACCCAGCCAGGGCCCCACCCCCCCAGGAGGAACGCAGCTGTGTCCTGGGGGTGACTTTTCGGTCACATGAACTTCAGCTGCAGGGTCTGCCCTCTGGGCCCCGAGGAAAGGGGGGAGGGGGGCTGAGGAACGAAGCTGCTGCCCTGAGGAGTGGCCTCTCGGGACTGCCCACCTCCGGGCACAAGGACAAGGGGGGGAAAGGGGGCTGGCCCTGCCCTGCTGGACATCCCTGTGGCAAGGTGGGTGCCCCCCCACAACTGCCCCTGCCCCAGGCCGTGGCCGGGCCCTGGGCACCGGGTGGCTCACCGCTCCACGGTCTCGCAGAAGAGCACGATGACCTCCTGCTGCACGTAGTACTCCCGCGGCGACTTCACCGGCACCATGGCCGACACGTAGCTGCAGCACAGGGGAGAGCGAGGAGGGCTGAACCTCGCCGCCACCCGCTGCTGCGTAACGCACAGCCCACAGCCCCGGCGTGACCCGTCAGGTCAGAGCTGCTCCGGGTCAGGCCCCTCGCCGCCGCCTGGGTCCCACCCGCTCTCTCGGCCCTGCCGCCCTGAGCTGTCCCTGCTCACCCACTCACCTCAGTGCCCTGCCTGGCCAGCCCCGACCAGTGAGCAAGGGGAGGGGAGGAGGGAGGGAGGGAGGGAGAGAGGGAAGGAGGGAGAGAAGGAAGGAGGGAGAGAGGGAAGGAGGGAGAGAGGGAAGGAGGGAGAGA
>PVJC01050766.1:0-11714 GCA_004026665.1 Murina feae | reverse complement strand
GGAAGGGCATCTTGCAGTCATAGTAAGAACCACACCAGTCAGTCCGATAGTGACATTGGCTTAGGAAGGGGTGGTATCCAGGGGAAGCGTCAGTGGCGGTGAGTGCCCCCTGGCATTTCCGGGTGATGGCATTGCTATGGATGGACTGAGACGACACAAGGCAATGATGTGTTGCAACATGACAATACACAGCTATGACATCACTGGGCAATAGGAAATTTTCAGCTCCATTATAATCATATGGGAACACCATTGTAAATGTGGATTGTTCTTGAATGAAAGGACATGGCATTTAGCACATGGCTATATTGGAAAAAGGAAAGCAGGTCCCTGAGGCATTGCTTAGAGAACTGCCAACCATCAGCTCTTGCATGGGACCATTGATAGGAGTGGGAATAAACCTTCAAGATGTTAAATCTCGACTCAAATTATGGATTTTATCCATTGTAGCTACTAATGTAATCTTAAATAATACAGCTCTCATCGTATCTTGTAGCCCCATTATAACTCAATAGTTTGTAATAATTGATAGATAATGTCTACCACTCCACTAAACCATGCCTGCTCTGGAGACTTAATCTCTATCAATGTTCCTAGTATCTGGCACAAAATAGGTCTTGTTTTACAAACATAAATTCTAAATTTTGAGGAGCGTGGTTCACAAAAAAAGTAGTTCTCAAAATTAGAAGTAACTAGACTTTTTTCACACATGAAATTCTCTGACTGGAAAACATTATGAGATATAAGCAGTCATATTTTTCCCCAGTTACCATGGGCAGTTCCATCTATTCAGGATAAATGAGTGATATTGGACATATTTGCAAATTAAAATGCAGTTTTAAACATGTGATTTGTTATTGTATTTTCATCAGTGGCAAGGGTAATGTAGTTTGTGCAAATTAATGCTCACAGTATGAATGTTTTAGTACTATTGAATAATAACAGTGTGCAATTTGAAAGGTAATTCCATTATGGCAAGCTTTCTGGGAAAAAAAAACACAAATGACCTGACCATTATAAAATTTGCAGTCATTGTTAGAAAGTGCACGGTTATTGAATAATAAATATAGTAGTCTCTTGACCTTTAAAAGTGAAGTTGATGTGTACATTTCTTTCATTATATGTCTCTTCTTTTTTCCAAAGTGGTTGCCCAGCTAGAATTGTAGAATTATAATCCCTTACAAATTGATCTGAAGTTTCTGTTAATATAAACCATTTCACATCCTGCTTTGTTACAAGAAGAACAAAAATCCAACAGGGGCTACATCATTTAATCCTCATCTGTTACTAAACTAGGACAATATAGAGTAATTAACTAGTAACTTACCTCAAAGTCACCGAGATAGTTAAAAGGGAATGGCGATGTTTGTCACAAGTAAATTATTTAGGAGGAGGGACACAGACTGGTACATTGCAGCCATCTGGTGTTCCCTTCCCCCCTAAATTCTGATGCAGTTCACCTAGGCACAGGGATATAAAAGTTGCCCCAGAGATTCTGTTATGTATCCAGGGTTGCAAACTACTGAAACATATCCCCAGATCAGGTTTTTTTTTTTTTTTTTTCATAGAGGCACAAAGATCTTTGAGACAGATGTCATTCCATTCATTTATTTACTTAATACTTCAGTAGCTCAGACATTCAGTTTAGTCATTCTTTTCATTACATTCAGTTAGCTCAATTTTAATTAAACAACTACTTTGTAATTGTCACTGAATTAGGGGCAGAGATGCTGCACTCAATCATCATTTGATAACTAAAATGCAAATTTGTTCACAAATTTCTCTTGTGTCTGGGCCTTCTGCATCTCTGATTCTGTCTCTGTTTGGAAGAGGCAACTTTTCTATTCCTCTCTCCTTTTTTTTTCCTTTTCATTTGTTTGGTTTCAGCAAAGTGTCAGGGGTAGAGGTTGGTAAAGAGAGTAGGAACTTTTACTGAGTTCCTACTCTATGTTTAGCAAGGGTTAGCATTGCACAGTTGGAATCTCATAGATCTGCTAAGGAGTCATTGCTAACTCCTTTTTACAAACAAGGATACAGAGATTCAAAAAGTCTGAGTAACTCGTTCAAGGTCAAAAAAACCCTTAGTTGCAAAGCTAGGGTTTAAACTGCAAAGTTCTTCCCCAAAACCTTTCAGTTACAGTTTCCCTACAATCAGGAGAGTCAAGTTATGTCCCTGCTGCAAATTATGTCAAAACATGTACTTGGGAAGGTAGTTTCTTTGAAGTTTCTCCTTGTATCTGAAAATTTATTTGAATTTTAATTTCATCCCCAGTAAGTTAATTAAAATATAAAAGTTGTACTAAGCTTACTATTAGAAAAAATAATTTTATGCTTCTGCTTTAAAGGATATAATTACCTTGAGTTCATAAGTTTCAGAAACTTGCTCAAGCAATTGACTGTATGTATGTTTCAATGTCCAGAAATTCCTCTGCTTTGCCTTGTAATCACTGAACCTGAGGAATTCATACTAACCCAAATCTGAGGATACTAGTAACAACACTCTCACTGTGCCTCTGAGTTTCTGACAAGTCTCGCTGGAAAAAGATGCTGAAATGAGCCTGAATTGAAAGTCTCGGCACCTGATGGCCAGTCTCACTCACCGATGCTGAGTTTTATTTTTCCCTAATGGTGTAATTTTCACGAGCCAATAATCTCAAGTGGCTCATAGTCCCTATTATTAACTTTCTCTATCCAGTTAAGACTTCATTTTCTGTGTAGTGATCATATATGTTACCACCATTCCATTTGCAGAACTTTGCACCCTTGCAATTGTTTATTCAACTCTTGTAATTATCTGTTTAATTTGTATAGTTCCTGCTGGTATAAGCTATCTTTTTAACCAATGTATCCCTCACCCCAAACATTTTGCTGGTACAGGTTAGGACTTTAGTATTTGTACAATGATTACAGTGTATGACTTTCCCAAGTAATTTATTCCTAAAATATAATTTTTACTAGCCATGCTTCGCTGACCTTGGAGAAAGTCTGAAGTAATTTTTAATTTCATTGACTGTACTTTTTGCCATATTGTTCTATCTACTACTTATTTTTAGATGCAAAAATTCTGGTAAGCTTTTGAGAGATTTGTTTGAAGTGTTCCTATCAAAATGATGACTTCTTGTAATTGCCTAGAAATTAAAAAAAAATTTTTTTATCACCACCACCACTCCAGAGAAAACTAATTTCATTGTTTAAACAATTAGAACAATTCCATCCAGTATCTGGGATTACTTTTATCTTTATGATAAAAATATAAAATGTAAATAAGTATCAAAGGTCATCAACACCTTTGGTAGAAGGAGCTTCTATGTGACACAGATTCACCAGTTTAGATTAGCGAAATATCTAAACTTTGTTTGTTCCTTCTATCAAGATACTCTCAAGGACAGAGCAGGGATATCTGTGGGACAACTGACTTAATAATACCGAGTTGCTATGCATTTCTATTGCTTACGTTTTTACTGGTTTCAGATCTATTTTCAAATTATTCGCTTTTAAATCCCCTTTAATATTGCCTGTTGAAAGTATAAATTAAAAATTATTTGCCCTTTAAAAAGTAAATAGAAAAGATAATAAATTCTTTTAACTACCCACAATTGTTAGAATTCTCAGGTAGTTCGGGAGCACATAATGAGAAACTATAGTAGTGTTAAACTTGCCTTGTGCAAACTATACACTGACTGACTGAGTGGCCAGATTATTATGACACCTCACATTTGTAGGCAAATTAGCTATAATTTTGTGCTAAAGTTGCTAGAAGGCCAGACCATTATAAATAGGGAAGCAGGTTGTTTACCATAGCAGTAGAAGTGATTTTTTTCTGGAGATATGGGTAAACAACATGATTTAACAGCCTTTGAATGTGGGATATATATATATCCTATCTAATAAAAGAGTAATATGCAAATTAGTTGTCACTGTCACAAAGATGGCCACCCCCATGGCCATAAGATAGTGGCTCCCAGTCCGGCTCAGCCCTGCCACTGAAGTGGTCAGGCCTGTTATCCAGGCAGGTAGCGGGGGTGGTGAGGAGCCCAAGGGGCTGCACAGGCAATCTGAGGGGACTGGGGGTCCCCTGTCCAGGCCAGAGGCCTTTGCTAGAGGCCTTAGGCATGGGCAAGGGCGGAGCTGGTGATCGCAAGGGGCAGGGGCAAGGTCAGAGTTCAGAGGGGTATGAGGGTGCCCTATCCAGGCATAAGGCCTGGGCCAGCAGCAAGGCTGGAGATCGCAGGGGCCTGGGCTCCACAGAGCCAGCAATCAGAGGGGTGGGGTGGAGCCTGCAATCTCAGGGGTCTGGGCACAGGCGGAGCTGGCAATGCAGGGGGCTGAGGGTCCTCTGCCAAGCCCTTCAGCCTTGGCCATAGGCTACAGTGGGGCAAGGATGGAGCTGGCGATGGCATGGGCCTGGGGGTCTCCTGCCCAGGTCTGTAGCCTTGGCCAGAGGCTGTAGTGGGGCAGGGGCAGAGCCCACAATCAGAGGGGCCTGAGGGTCCCCTGCCCAGGCCTGCAGCCTTGGCCAGAGGCTGTCAGTGGGTCAAGGGCAGAGCCGATGATGGCAGAGGGCAGGATCAGAGCTGGTGATCACAGAGGCCTGGGCTCTGTGAAGCCGGCGATCGAGGGGTTTGGGGGTCTTCTGCCCGGCCTGCATCCTCAGCCAGAGGTTACAGGCCTGGACAGAGGAGGAATCGGTGATTGGAGTGAACTACAGAGGAAACACCTTTTCTTACCTCTCATTGGCTAAGCTCCCTGTATGCCACTGGTAATATTCTTAGTAACTTGGGTAATAAGAATCCCTAAAGGTGATCTAGGGTTTTTCCACCACATTCCTGGAGAAAAAAAATGAAGGTCCATTGCTTGAGGGCTAAGAAATGACATACCCTGCCCTAGCTGGTTTGGCTTGGTGCATAATGCCTCAGCCTGCCTACTGTAGGGTCTGGGTTCAATTCTGACCAAGGTCATGTACCTAGGTTGCAGGCTCCTCCCTGGCCAGGGTCCAGGTCAGGGCATGTGCAGGAGGCAACCAATCAAAGTGTTCCTCTCACTTTGATGTTTCTTTCTGTTTTTCCCTTTCTCTTCCACATTCTCTAAAAATCAAGAAAAACATATCCTCAGGTGAGGATAAAAAAAAAAAAAAGAAATGTCATATCCTATGAAAGATATAACTTGAAAATGCCTAAAGAAAGTTGTCATTTTTTCATGGTGAAGGGACTGGAGTCTGTGTTGATGAAAACACCTTGGTGGCTGTGGTGACTGGCAGTGGCTGCAGCAGCAGAGTGATGGTGGCTCCCCCTGATTAGCCTGGTTGCCTCCCACAAAGGGAGGCCAGACTGTGGTTTAGGCCCACTCCCCAAGGGGAGCAGGAAGCGGGCCTAAGCCATCAGTAGGACACTCCCTGAGGGCTCCCAGTATGTGAGAGGGAGCAGGCTGGGTTGAGGAACCTCTTCCCCGTGCACGAATTTTGTGCACTGGGCCCCTAGTGTATCTAATATAATAAAAGAGTAACATGCAAATTGACGGTTACCACCAGCCAATTGGAGTGGCTGTATGCAAATTAACCCAGTCAAGATGGAGGCTGGCAGCTACGGAGTTAGAGCAAACCAGAAGCTTCTGTTGCAACTGCCTGCCTAGGCTGGCTGAGCCTCTGTTCACGGCCACACTCACCAGCCAATCAGAGCGGCTGTATGCAAATTAACCCAGCCAAGATGGAGGCTGGCAGGGCAGCTCTGCACTGGGAGCCTTCACAGCTGGCATAGCTGTGCCAGGTGTGTCAGCTCAGTGGGGGAGTGGGTCCGGCCTGGGGCCTCATCGGGGCATCCAGGAGCGCCCGCCCCGGGTCCACTGCCTGGCTCCACCACCCTGGGGGCCTCCACCAGGCGTGTGGGAGAGCGGGTCCTCCACGGGGCTTGCAGGAGCAGCCATCCTGGGTCCACTGCCTGGCTCCGCCCCCCAGGAGCCTCCTGGGGCATCCAGGAGCAGCTGTCCTGGGTTCGCTGCCTGGCTCCGCCCCCTGGGGGCTCCCCGGGGCATGCGGGAGTACGGGGGCCTCTGCAGGGTGTGTAGGAGCAGTCGTCCTGGGTCTGCTGCCTGGCTCTGCCCCGGGGGCCTCCTTGGGGGCGTGCAGGAGCACCCATCCAGGGTCCGCTACCTTCATCCGCCCCCCAGGGGCCTCCACAGGGCGTGCGGGAGCGTCTGCTGCACAGTGCAGAGAATCCAAAGTCAGTTTGCTGCCTGGCTCCACCCCAGGTGTGTTTACTCAGCAGTAGGGCCCCACCGAGGAATCCTGCACCAGCGTCCGCCCCTGGCTTGCCACCCAGCTCTGTGCCAGGTGTGTCCCCTCAGCGGTGGGGGCCCACCAGGTGTGTGCGATCGTGGGCCCTCTGGTGGGAAACGTCCAGGCCTGCACTCACCAGCCCTCCCACCCCCCAGTGCACGAACCCTGAAGGGGCTGTGGACAGCCTGAAAATGGCCCTCAGCCCCTCACCCAGGCTGGCCAGGCATGCCAAGCAGGTGGACATCCCCCACCCCCCCGAGGTGTCCCAGACTGCAAGAGGGCATAGGCCGGGCTGAGGGACCCCCACCCCCCGAGTGCACAAATTTTTGTGCACCGGGCCCCTAGTATATAATATAGTAGCTAGATATATACAACCACTATATTTCTGTTCTGATATGTATTCTTTATATACAAGCCATCAAATTATATAGTTTTATCATATGTGTATATATCATTTTTAGTGACACATAACAATTTTGTATTATGATATTCTCACATTAACAGAAAAGGTATTTGTCATCCCTTTAAAAACAAACAAACTAACTAACTAACAACAGAAAGTAGCTGGTAAAATTGAGAGTAAGGCTTGCCCAAGGTCACATAAGCTCATATGGATTTGGAACCTATCACGGATCCACTCCTTTTCTGGTGCTATTCACTCTGATTTCAAAGTACAGGCTCTTTTTTTACTCTTCCCTATTTTAATTTTAGAGTTCTGTCAGAATGGAAGGACTATAAAGAAAATGGCCCATTGCTTCCTCTGGTCTACACTTTATCTTGTGAGAATTTATGGTAGGTGGTACTGGAGAGTAGTGCCTGCACAGTAATTCTTGCAGCATCTCTACTGCTGTATATCATTCCACTTTCTTATTTGCCACACTGTAAATCAGCTTTGCAAATACCCACTCATGTAGGAAGGAGCACTTTAGGCTGGATAGCACAGTAATTTCCAGTCTCGTATATGGTTTAGTAACCTATATCTGCTCACTATACCACATTTTTTCCTTATTATTGCCATGTCCAAACCACATTAATATAAACAGACAAGTGGTGATCAATCAAGAAAGTCTCAAAACTTTTTGGGCAAAGAAAGAGTGCTCTGTATGTAGCACCAGTTTGTTAGGCAGGTGCATGTGGGTAATTAATGCTTCTGGGGTATCTAAATAGCTCTTTTATGGAGTTGAGAAAGTAAACTACCAGGAATTTACAAATAAATAAATAAATAAATAAAATAAAATAAAATGCAATGTAGTAAGATGCAGCTAAATAATAACCTCAGCAGAACGAAAGACAGGCACAAAATACAGACTTGGAGCTCTTTTCAAGAAAAGACTTGAGCTAATCCAACTGAGAATAAAGTCCTGCTGCATGCCCAGGGCCAGGCTCTTCAGAGAGCATTGACTGTGTGTGTGTGTTTATGGTTTTCAAAGCAAGACCCAGCTCCTGTGCTCAGGGCTTTAACAGCTTCGGGTGGATGGGAAGCAGCAGGAGTCAGGCAGGAGTGTTGGACCAGCCAGCAGGAGTTCCAGTTCCATCTAAAGAACTGGCTAGCCTGTTGCCTGAGACTGAGACACTGCAGTTGGCTTAGATCAAGGTCCTAGGGAGGGACTAAGCAGGTGGTTTGATCTGAAAGACTTGAACTGGCACAAAGTCAAGTAGGTCAGACAGGCGGGGCAGAGGCGGGCCTGGCAAGAGCTCCATGAACGTGTGGCTTTGAGAGGGGACAACTGGCCTCTTAAAGTCTTCTGGCCAAGGGCTTCTCTATTGTTCTTGACCTTTCCTGCTCCCTCAGGGTGGAATCCTCAAGTTTAAAAGGTCCAAAATGTTGGGGAAACCTTGTAGACTGAAAGTATTATCATATCCTTAACCTCCCAGGTAAAGTCTTTGTGTCCTGAATTAGAACTTGATATTGATCTTGGTCCTTGGTGGTAAAATCACTCAGTGGCATTAGGAAAAGAGGAGTTTGTGCTCAGAACAGGGAGAATCTTGAAGCCAAAGATGTATCTGTGCTTGAGCAGTAAAATCCTAATGTGAGAGTATCAGTAGAATCTGCAGCTCTCCTTACTTTGCCCTTGACTCTGTCAGTTCCTTTACTTAAAAAACAATGTAGGGTAGACTGAGAGGATAGGTTCCCCAGAGTACATTCACCCTCTTTCTCTTCAGCCTGACTGTGAGTTGACAGTTTATGTAACACTGACTCTGAATATATGCAACTGACAGTTGTCAAATTAATATTTATATAGAAATCGTTCTGTTTGCAAAACCAGTCAAGCTCAAGTGTTTAAACAGTGGACACCAGGTTTACAGCTCCTGAAGCTCTACACACCCTCCCTGGATGACTGGGTCTTGCCTCATCATGGAAGTGTGGTAGTATAAGCGAGTGTGGCCCACTTTTCATGCACGGTAATTAAGTGTCTCCCACAAGATGACTTTATTATGATCCTTCAAGATAACCATGAGACTTTCAAAACTCTCTCTTTCCTAAGTCTAGTCATAGACTTGCAAAGAACAAAGTCTTAGTGAAGTCTTCATTTTCTTCATGGTCTCTGTACAACTCTCTCAAATCTTCAGCATTTGGATCAGGCCCAAAGTTTCCTTTAAGGCCAGTCACAGACTAAAATATCTCTTTTCTACATTTATAAAATGGACAATAAACAGGATATCATTACTCCAAGAAATTGCTCAAGCTGAAAATATATGCAGAATTAAGTCATATATATATATATATATATATATATATATATATATATATATAAATTATATATATATATATATAATTTAGATATGTCTGAGGACATACCAGTTGAAAATATCAGTTGAAAATGTTATGAAAAACAATTCTTTTCATAACAATTAATTATGGCAGTTGAATTGTCAGAGCCAATCTCTATACCTGGAGCCATGAAGATGTTTGAAAAATAAGGCTTTGCCCAATGGATAGCTACTAGACAATTTCTGAGCAGGGAAATAAGTAAGACTTAGAGAAGTTAAGAAAGGGAATGTAAGAAAATGAGAAAGGAAATCTGTCACTTCCCCAGCAGACATTTTCATTAGA
The DNA here is from genome assembly GCA_004026665.1 of Murina feae. Lineage (NCBI taxonomy): Eukaryota > Metazoa > Chordata > Mammalia > Chiroptera > Vespertilionidae > Murina > Murina feae. Next base: position 2,388 of record PVJC01050766.1, on the reverse strand, counting down.
TTATATATTTTCCCTCATGACACTTTGTAAGTGTATATATACATATATATTCATATATATACATATATACATATATATACATATATACATATACACACACACACATATATATATTATATATATTATATATATATTATATATATTATATATATACTAGGAGCCTGGTGCACAAAAATTTGTGCACGTAGGGGTGTCCCTCAGCCCATCCTGTGCCCTCTCACAGTTTGGGGCCCCTTGGGGGATGTCCACCTGCTGGCGTGCCTGGCCAGCCTGGGTGAGGGGCTGATGGCTGTTTGCAGGCTGGCCAAGCCCCCAGTGGGAACCCTCACCCCATGGGAGTTTGGCCAGCCTGGATGAGGGCCTGAGGGCCATTTTCAGGCTGGCCACAACCCCTTCAGGGTTCGAGTCCCTACTTGGTTGCCTGTCCAGCCTGTGTGAGGGGCTGAGGGCCGTTTTCAGGCTTCCCACAGCTCCCATTGATGCAACGTTCCAGCGAGGCTGGCTGGAATCAGGTTTTTGGGGTTTATTTATCTTCTATAATTGAAACTTTGTTGCCTTGTGTGGAGGCCTAGGCAGGCAACGAAGCCTCCTGTTTGTTTCAGCTCTGTGGCTTCTATAACCGAAACATTGTTGCCTTGAGCAGAGGCCCTGCCAGCCTAGGCAGGCAGTTTCAACTCCATCACTGTAGTTCCGTGGCTGCCGGACACCATCTTGGCTGGGTTAATTTGCATACAGCCTCTCTGATGGGTGGGTGGGCATGGCTTGGCTGGTGGGCATGGCTTATGTGTCTCGGCATAATGATTAATTTGCATATTACTCTTTTATTAGATTAGATACACACACACACACACACACACACACGAGGCCGGTGCACAACATTCGTGCACTGGGAGGTGTGGGGGTCCCTTAGCCCGACCTGCACCCTCTCCAATCTGGGAGCCCTCAGGGGAGCCCTCTCCAATCTGGGAGTTTCTCTCTGTCTTTGCAATCATATGAGCAAATTGTCTGAGACCCCAACTCAATTTGGTTTGTTGCTCACAGAATAATAGAGGATTTTTTTTTCCTTTGCTTCATCAGTGGAGATTTCCTGGAAGTTTTAGGATATCTTCCCTTTAATTTTTCCTAGACACTCTGATTTTACTTATGTCTCTCGCCTTTGCTTTCCCTCCATCCCCCTCTGCAACAGTAACTTGCTCTAAGCTCACTTTACTCTAGTGTCTAGGAGATCTGTATGCCACCAGAATTAGGATTCCCAGCATTCCTGGTGCTCCCTGCACTCTGGGCTTCCACTTCCAGTCCTGAGACTACCACCAAAACTACTATTCCCAGAATTCCAGATGCTCCCTGTGCTCTTGGTTTTCCCTTCCCACTCTGTCTCTGTCCCATGGCCTCCCACTCTGCCAAGTCCTCCAAGCCACGAGCTCTCCTTCTCTGCTCTCCATCTGGCAGCTTGGGGAGCCAAGTTCCCCAAGCCGCTCCACTCTCCGCTGGCTCTCCCGCTCTGCTCTCTGCCCAGTGGCTCGGGGGGCATGACTCCCCCAAGCCTCTGGCTTTTCTACTTTGCTCTCTGCCTGGCACCTGTGTATGCTAATTAACCAGCCACATTTTTCAGGTGAATTTGCATACTCACTCATGATTGGCTGGTGAGTACAGTGGAGGGACGGTCAGTTTACATGTTTCTCTTTTATTATATAGGATATAAGTGGCCCGGCCTGTGCCCTCTTGCAGTCTGGGACCCCTCTGGGGATGTCCACCTGCTGGCGACCCTGGCCAGCCTGGGTGAGGGGCTGATGGCTGTTTGCAGGCTGGCCAAGCCCCCCAGTGGGGACCCTCACCCCATGGGGGTGTGGCCAGCCTGGGTGAGGGGCTGAGGTCCGTTTTCAGGCTGCCCACAGCTCCCATTGACCCAATATCCCAGAGAGGCTGGCTGAAATCAGGTTTCTGGGGTTTATTTATCTTCTATAATTGAAACATTGTTGCCTTGAGCAGAGGCCTAGGCAGGCAACGCAGCCTCCTGTTTGCTTCAGTTCCTTGGCTTCAATAATTGAAACATTGTTGCCTTGAGCAGAGGCACAGCAGGCCTAGACAGGCAGTTTCAACTCCATCTCTGGTACAATGGAAGCCTCCTGTTTGCTCTAGCTCCTTGGCTGCCAGCCACCATCTTGGCTGGGTTAACTGGCATACAGCCGGCTCTGATTGTCTGGTGGGCATGGCTTTGCTGGTGGGCGTGGCTTAGGTGTCTCAAAGTGATGGTTAATTTGCATATTACTCTTTCATTAGATTAGATATATAATGTTCTGTATGCAAAACCAGTCAGGCTCAAGTGTTTAAACATTACATATAAGGGTAGAAAGAGTATTGGTTTTCCTCATCTTGAATCCTCTGTTT
>PVJC01050765.1:0-11706 GCA_004026665.1 Murina feae | reverse complement strand
CTTCCTCCAGCCACCAGAAAGCAGGGAAAACCCTGCCTCGTGGTCAGGCCAGCCTTTTCCTGCTCCCTGATCCTCGGAAGGGACCTGGGAAGCCACCAAGCAGGCCGCCAACTCTTTCCCACTCACTCGTCCCCTGCTGCCTTCCTTTCCCACTTCCCGGTGCCGCCAAGGGGTCTGGGGAGCTGCCAAGCAGGACCCCGGCCCCTGCAGCTTTGCTTTCCCGCTCCACGATGCCCCGCAAAGGGCCTGGGAAGCCCACCAAGCAGACCGAGACCCCCCGCTGCCGCCTCTTACCCGCTTCCCGGTGCCCTCCAACCCTGCCGCCTCTTTCCCATCACGGGTCCTGGGTCCTGCGCTGTCCTGCCCTGCAGCCGCTCTGCGCACTCAGGAGGTTCCTCAGCCCGGCCTGTGCCCTCTCGCAGTCTGGGACCCCTCGGGGGATGTCCACCTGCTGGCGTGCCTGACCAGCCTGGGTGAGGGGCTTTAAGGCTGCCCACAGCTCCCATTGACCCAACGTCCCAGCAAGGCCGGCTGGACGCAGGTTCCCGGAGTTTTTTCTCCTATAATTGATACTGTTCCTTGAAGGCCTGGTGTTATCTTCTATAATTGATACACTGTTCCTTTAAGGCGGCCTTCTAACTAAGGAAGCCTCCTCTGCTTCACCTCGCAGCGTCTATAATGAAACAATTGTTACTTTTACTGGTTAGGCCGGAGCTGCTCTTTCCTTCAGCTCCGGAGGATTCTATGATTGTTACATTGTTCCAAAACTGCTAGAGGCAGTTTAATGGGAGCTGAGCTGAGCGGGCGCAGCTTCACTTTCGCTCCTGCCGCAATGGAAAGGGCTGTTTACTCAGGTCCGTGAGTGGCGGCCGCCATGTTGGCTGGGCTAATTTGCATACAGCCGCTCTGATTGGCTGGTGGACGTGGCTTACCCTGTCTCGGAGAAACGGTTAATTTTAATATTTTGCTTTTTTATAGAGTAGATTATCCATGTGGTACTAATTCAGCCTTACCTTTTGGAATCTATGGAAGATGGAATAGGAGAGAGTAAACATTCATCATAGAGATTTGGGTGTGCAAACATTTGTTGTAAATATTCTAGGGGTGACACCAAAGATATTGCACGTCTGTGTATTTGATTATCTGTGACTTTTGTGATTTAGATTCGGTTATGGATCCTACCTGGCACCGAACAGGAAATGTTATACAACTTCTACCCTCTCATGGCCGGATACCAACAGCTGCCATCTCTCAACATCAACTTGCTTAGATTTCCCAGCTTTACAAACCAGCTGCTCAGGCGTTTCATACCGACCATTATTTTTGTAAAGGTAAGGCTTAGACATCTTCTGCCTTTTAAATATACTGTCTTGAAAACGAACAAAAGTTTTTTTTCCATGTATACATCGATGAACAATAATTGGAGACTGATAGTTTTGATTTCTACCCTGTGAATTTGGCAGTATTGCTACCCATTTCCATAAACTTACTATATTAGAGAATCTAATTTAAAAAATGTTTATTTCCTTAGGTAAGTGATTTACCTTTATAGTACCCTTAAATGTGTGTTTTGTTTTCTTTTTGGCTTTCGTAAGTTTGTTTTTAAATTATAGTTAATTTGTAACTAATTTTTAATCAAAATGGGTTAACTTTCTAAATATGATTGCTGCACTCTCCTAATTCTCTCCGTTTAACTGTGTAACACTGAATTGGGGTCTTTTTTATTGAATTTATTGGTGACATTGGTTAATAACGTATATGTTGGGTCTTTTCTGGAAATGGCCATGTGTTGGCACTGTTCCGTGGTTTAATGTTCTGATTTACTCCAGGTTCCTGCATAGAAGGCCGTGTGGGTGGTCATAGGGTGTGACAGGGAGGTGGCCACGCAGGTGGATCGGGTAGCTTGGGCTTCGACTCCCGGTCAGCCACTCGCAGTGCCTGAGCCGAGGCTGCCCCCCGCCCCCCCCCCCCCCCCCCCCCCCCGTAGTCTGTGCTCCCCGCTAGGCAGGTGTTCTCAGCATGTGCGATCCTCTCTTTCCCTTTGGAGTGGCAGGTTCCAGTGCGCACTGTTTCCCTTCTCCTGTCTGTCAAGTTGGGGGAGCTGGGCCTTGTGTCTGTTACCTGGGACTTGGTAAATTACGAATTAGTTTCTGCTCGTGTGTCCCTCATAATTTTTCTAGCTTTTATTTTTCTACGTTTACACACTTTTTTGCATCTGCAGAAAAAATGCTGTATTAACCCTTCCAAGCTTCTATCCTATTCCATACTTTAAATTGTTGAAAGCAAAACAAAACAGAAAAGCCATATTCATGATTTTAGATCTGTAGTGTCTGAATAGTTTTAGGTTCACAGCGAAATTGAGAGGAAGGTAGAGATTTCCCATATACCTTCTGCCCCACCAACAGTGGTGACAGGTTGGCAGTGGCTGCTAGAACACCGGGTGGCTGAGGTGGGGTCAGCAGGTGGAGGTGCCCGATCAGCTGGGGGTGTTTCCAGGGGTGAGAAGGGACAGGGGACCTAGCACGCGGTGGCCATGGCATCTTAGAAGCCACCCAGACGGATCCAGATCAGGGACAGGGCTGCAGTTGCCAGCCCCAGTTCCAGTGAAGGAAGAAGCCGAGGTGAAAGGCAAATACATTTTATTTTGGTACGTGTTTATACTGTTTCTGTGAACAGTTCCAAGAATTTAAAATCTTTTCAATTGAGAGAGCCGACGTGGTCACTGTTGCTTTGTAAACCATCTTGTTTTCCCACTTCGAAGCCACAGGGCCGACTCGGGGACGACGCCTCCATCGCTGCTGCCTGACGCGCCCGCTGGACAGAGCTTCATCCCGAGGCTCCTCCCGAGCTGCAGCGTTGATGGTGGTGAACGTTAGTCTTTATTTTTTAATGGATGTCATGTCAACTCTTGAGAGGAACTCGTGCAGGAAGGATTAGCAGAGCCTGTCCTCGGCATAGTTTCCCTAATAAATCTTTGAAATCTGTCAGTGTGACGTGACAGCTGTCAGACCGTTGTTGTTAAAAGGCATTTGTGGATAGTAAATTCTTTTCAGCGTAGTGACGTGCATGTGCAGCTTCCGGAAAAATCCAGCCTTCACGGAGTGGACGGGAGGGGCGTGCACCGGGTCCGAGCGAAGCTCTCCATCCCCAGCAGCCCACGGGGGCTCCCCCCGAGGTGGTCAGCCTCACAATTCAGTGTGTGCTCACAGTGTGGACACGGAACTGAGAAGCTACCCAGACGGATCCAGAAGATTCCCGACAGCTTTCATCGGAGCAGTCTACGTGGTCTCACACGTGGCTTCGCTTACCATCAAATCATGTCAGAGGGATCAGCTCCCAGCCAGGCGGGGCTTGTCTGTGGGGCGGGTTTGTATCTGTGTCACTAAGACCCTTGTCTGTAAGGGCCCAAACTGCAAGGACCTGATTGATCCGTCAGCATAATTCCCTAAACAGAAACATTTTAAAAAAGATTCAAGGTCTAAATCAGAGCTTTTTGTTACGTCGTGCAGTTTGAAAACAACCATTTAATTTCTTGAAAATTCATGTAAATAAAAATCACATTGTGAAAATCTCTCTGTTAAATATTTTAATGTAAAACTACCTGATTTCTTTGAAATACTGATTGTTTAGACGTATGGGAGTTGTAAAGAGGAAATTGGTGTAAATAAATGCGTTCTCTTTCAACGTGCCTGCAGATCTCTCTCATTCACTTTCATTCACTTAGAGCTCAGTCCGCGACACAGCTGTGCCCTGGGACCCTGGCGCCAGGCAGTACAGGGCAGGGGACCGGCTGCTGCCAGCCTCGCATTACTCGAAGGAGAGTTGACTTTGGCTTTAGTTGAGTCCTCTCTTTCATGCCCATTATAGCTCCACTCACAATGTTAAAGTCTCCCAGTTGATATTCTCCCCGGAGATGCTGTTGAGAATGCCGGGTTGTGATTTCTACGTTGGCGTTGCAGGAGAGACAGTGCTTTTAAGGACAAAACCCAGCACATGGGAAAGGTAAGCGTGTACTCCCGAGGGGGTGGTTCACGCAGGGTGGTCCCAGCAAACGCCTTTCGGAATCTCCCTCCTCGACCAAAAGCCCAGAGTAGGCCCCGAGGCGTCCTGGCTGCCGTGTGAACAGCCTTGGAGACGGAGCGTGCTGTCTAACGGTGAGGTGAGTAAGCAGTGACCACGGACTCTCAGAGGCAGGTGAGTGATCAGAGATGGCTGAAGGCATGAATGCAGGACACCAGGCAGAGTTTGTTCTGAAACATTCCTCACCAGCGATCCTCACAGCGGCCTCCGGTGGGCGCCACCACCATCCTCTCGCCTAGGCAAACAGCCGCCTACAATCCCCCATTTCCGTGGAAGGCTGAAGCAAGTCATCGCTGAGTCCTATTCAGGTTTTCTGCAAAGATCAAATCTGGGGGAACCCTTCCTTTCCGCTCAGTGGACTTGACCCGAGAACAGAGAGGTGGTCTCAGGGCCCAACTGTTCTGCTTCCTAAAGAATTTCACGGGAGTGGGGCAGGGTGGGGGGCGAGTGATAGGACCCAAGTCAGAACTGCCCTGCACACTCGGCTTCAGGCTGTGCTCGCCACGCAAAGTGTGGAGAATTCTATCTTCTCCCCAGCCACTGAAGCATGCAGACCCACAGCAACCTGGAGGGTGAGGCTCGTCCCCGGATGCAGCCTCACCCTCAGTCGGCGCCTGGCCAGGGGGCTGGTGATGACCGTCTGTGTTCGGTTGGCCAGGGTTTCCGTCTTCCCAGACGGGGGTCACCGGCAATTACTGAGCGCTGCAACCTGCCAGTGGTGGTGTGCTCACCTCGTTCAATGCTAGTAAACGCCCCGCGTGGTGTCGGTGGGTGCTGATACTGTCCCCCTTTTACTGCCGTGGAAACGGAGGCACGGAGAGACTGACTGGCTTGATGTTCTATGTCTGCAGGACCCATGGGTCTAGAACAAGCGTTCTTGGGTGGCTTCAGAGGGTCAGGAGCTCAGGAAGGGCCTGGCCGGGCACCTCTGGCTGGGTCACTCCTGCGGGTCGCTCACGAGGTTGTCCCACAGCAGCGGGAGTGTCTGGAGCGCCTCCCAGGGGCCAGTTTCGGTGCTGGTTGCTGAAGCCATGAAGGGACCGGCTCCTGAAGACCCATGGCCCAGAGGAGACCGCGTGTAGACCCTCTGCACAGAGTGACCAGCGCCCCGGAAGCGGGTGTGAGACGGGAAGCTAAGGGGGTGTCTGGGATTTACTTTCAAGGGCTCCGGAAACAGACGTGAAACAAGGCAGTTGGGAGAAATGTGGGACAAGAGTTGGACGATGTTGACACTTGCAGGTGGGAGCTCATTTCACCGAACTTGTCCATATGTCCGAATGTTTTCAGGTGTAATAGCAGGTGCCACAGTGGAGGGACCTCAGGGTGGGAGTGAGGAGGCAGCGGGAGGCAGGGCTTCCTGCGGGAGGGACGTGGGAGCTGTTGCCTATCCATCACGCAGGTCCTCTGAGTTTCTCTTGTATGGAAATGCATTCCCGTCATCCTGATGGGTCCTGTGATGGAAGCTGAGCTTGGGGGACACATACATGTTTGCAAAACAAACAAATCAAGGAAACGCTTCCAGGTGATGAGGGCTGTGCTGGCCGGCGTCCACCTGCCAGCGCCGGGCGCGCATGCTCCCCGTGTTGCAGGACCTGCCCCTGCTGAGTGAAGGCGGCCTTGTTTTTCCTGCCCCAGAGGGTCACCTCCAGTGATAAAAGAAGGGAGGGGAGGGAGGATGGACTCAAAGGGAAAGAAAACAGCTGCTGCCACCACCGCTGTTTCTGGGAAGGGCTTTCTCTGATGGAATTTGAGGATTTGGGGGTGAAGCTTGTCTCTTTTTAGCTTTATTAGCTCATTGGGTTGGAGATGATAGTCTGAAAAATGTTTGCTGTTGGGCGGTAATCAGCCATCATTATCTCAACAAAGGGCTGAATCCCAAAACCAGATTTACAGTAAAAAGAAGCCCCGTGTTGGAGAGGAAATGCTGAATTATGTAGGCACAGGACGGAGGCGCCCTGTGAAGGCTCACGGTTTTTATCAGAGCTGATCGCTGCTCAGACTACGTTTACAGTGTCTGCTCCATCCTGATTGCCATCCTTTACTGCATTTTATTCTTTTTATTTTTATTTATTTGTTTTTTAAAATATATTTTATTGATTTTTTACAGAGAGGAGGGGAGAGGGATAGAGAGTTAGAAACATTGATGGGAGAGAAACATCGATCAGCTGCCTCCTGCACACCCCCCACTGGGGATGTGCCCACAACCAAGGTACATGCCCTTGACCGGAATCGAACCTGGGACCTTTCAATTTGCAAGCCAACGCTCTACCCACTGAGCCAAACCAGTTAGGGCTGCATTTTATTTTTTATCGTAAAAACTTCCAAACGTACGGGAACAGTAGAGACTGTAACACACTCGGTGCTTGTACTCAGCTCTAGTAGCTGTTGGCACTTGGCCATCTACATGGTCTTGTCCCTACACCTAGTCCCTGCTTATACGGTTCCACCCATAAATAGAAGGACATCTTAAAAAGGTAGCCACAGTGCATTATTAATAAATTACCGATAATTTCTTACTCTAATTCACAATATAGATCCAATTTTCCTGACTCAGCAGTCTTTCCTAGTCGGCCCGTTTGAATCGGCATCCACACAAGGTCCGTCGTTACTGTAGGACAGTCCCTTCTCCCTCTTCATCCCTTGTCAGCATTGAGGTGTGGAGGGGGAGTCATTCTTTAAACTTTTCCACTGTCCGGTGGCAGCTGGTTCTTTCCAGGGTGTCCCTGGGCTGTGTCCCTGTCCCCCGTGTGTGCTGTGGACTGGAGTTAGGGAGCTCTGCATGCCTGCACCCTGGGGTTCCTGCCCACCTTTCCTTTTTGCAATTACATCTTTTTTTTTTTTTTTTTAATATATTTTATTGATTCTCCAGAGAGAGGAAGGGAGAGGAACAGAGAGTTAGAAACATCGATGAGAGAGAAACATCGATCAGCTGCCTCCTGCACACTCCCCACTGGGGATGTGCCCGCAACCAAGGTACATGCCCTTGACCAGAATCGAACCTGGGACCCTTCAGTCCACAGGCCGACGCTCTATCCACTGAGCCAAACCGGTCAGGGCTGCAATTACATCTTGAAGTATGGTAGCAATCATCTCAGGTAGAAACTAGTTTAACTTTCACCCTGCTGTTTGGCTTCTGAATTATATAAACCATCCCATTCGATTGAATACCCTATTGATTGTAATGTGAATACCCCATTGGTTGTGGTCATACTGGTTTTAGAAAGCATATTCTTCTGTATCTGGGAACCAGGACAGCACAATTATCCTAAATTGCCTCAGTGGCCACAGATAACGCGTTCCGGTGGACTCAGTGGCCCCCGGACCAGGACAGTACAATTACTCTAAATTGCCTCGATGACTCCAGATAATGTGTTTCCGTTGACTCAGTGGTCCCAAGACCTGAAGGCTCTAGATAATGTGTTTCTGTTGACTCAGTGGTCAGGAGACCCAAAACTATAATTTAACTAACATGCTCAATTCTGCTTCTGGAATTGCTTTGTGCAAACCAGGTTCCTCGTTCCAAAGCCAAATATGTAATCGATACCTTTGTGATTTTTGCCTATTTAAATCTGGTATTGCAGCCATCTTATCACTGCGACATTTGGAGCGCATTGCCCCCTCATAGTCCTGGATTTGCAAAAAATGTGTGTCCCAAATTTCTAGGGAGGTATCACAGGTGACTGCACTCTTTCACTTAAGGTATATTATCAGTTCTGAACGAGTGACAGTACCTACAATAATTCTTACTGAGCACAGATCATTACTATTCTTAGCTGAGCCTCAAAGTAAATAACACAGACAGACAAACAGTTGCAAGCGAATCACACACGGTTTATTTACCAAGTCCTGATTGATGGGTTTCAGTCCCTGGGAAGTCCACCTGGAGATGCTCACTGAGCCACACCACACACAAGATGTTCGGATAGTAAGTGGCCGCGGAGGCTGGCTTCGTGGAGCTCCTGGAGGTACCGAGGCCGAGCAGAGTAGGTTGGCAGTTGGAGACGAGTCTGTGGAGGGCAGACAGGTGTCTAACTTCTGCGCTTAGATTTTTCCTTTTATATCCAAAGATGGGTGTGGTAGTCTATCAGCGGCTCTCAGGCACAGGGTCTGGTCCTTACAGATAAGGTTAGGACAGTTCTCAGAGAGCTAAGCAAGTTACATCTTTAGGTGAGGATCTTATCAGGTACACACAGCTTCTAATATGGAGTCTAAGGGTTACACACAATTCAAAATGGAGTTTTACTTATGCTAACTTAACAATTACTATAACAATGTGACCCCTAATTTGACTTCTTGAGGCGTCCATGTGTGATTCGCAGGGTACGTTACAATATCACAGACGGCATGCTACGCATCCCACTGTCACACACAGGGTCTGGTTGCCTCGCCTCGTGGGCTAGGACTGCTCAGTGGGTTCAAGGATGGCAGCAGCCTAGTCCCTTTACGACAAGATTCAGCTAAACAGCCATCTCACAATATTCTGCATCAGTTCGTTAGAAGTTGCAAAATGTAACTTTAAAATGCTCTTCTGCACTCATTGGCTGCAATTATTTTGTGTAGAAACTCTCCCCCTCATCTGTTATATCCACTAAGTCAGTCACCCCAAAATAAAGAGAGTTTTTAGGAACTTAATTCTTCCTCCTCACCATTTTCAGAGCGAGGAGGCGGCGCCTGCAGCTCTCCCTGATGCAGTTCAGGACCTTGGTTTGCTTGTCTTTCCCGTCCTCCCCTTTTCTATGAAATAATCGTGAAAGCAAGGCTGGAAACAGGGTCCTGGGGTTGGTGGCACGCGATGGCTCTGGCTTCTTAGGCAGCAGCTGTCAGTGCCTCTGAGGGAGACCAGTGCCCCCACCCGGCTTCGTGGGAACAGGGGTCACGTCTGCAGCACCCACCTTTTAAAGCTTCCGCTTCGAAAATCATGTTTATAAGGAACTCCAGCTGGAACAGTGAAACCAAGAAGCCATCTCTACAGGCTGTTACCAGACACCCAGTCCTGCGAACGTTTATCAGCCATGCCCTTAAAAATCCACGTTACTGTGAGGTCTGATAAAAAAAAAAAATCGAATCGCGAGCCCCTCCCCTATAGATTATTTTGCGACATTCCCTTTCGCTTAGACCACATTCCATTTGCTAAGACCAGTACTTTCCCCTCCGGACTTGCCCAGAGAATTCCCCTCCGAAAAAGCTCGCCTACAGTCCTTTAAAAACTCTGACTCCCCATCCCTGGGTGCTGACGCCATGTGGGGGCTCAGCCCCTCGGGCTTCCAGATGACCTAATAACTTCACAATTTTTTGCCCCTTTCGGCCTCGTGCATTCCTCCTTCAGTGACCCTGAAGCAGGAGCTTTAAGGGATTATAGGCAGGTTTAGGGAACTTTTAGAATTGGGGTCCATGGAAAAAATGCAGGGTTACAGGCTGGGAGAAGATACATTTCCATAACAAGGAAACCGGGGCAGCTACATTTCCATAAGACAAGGGAACTGGGAGTAGCCAGGAAAAGCCTATATTTACAAAATAAAGAAGGAGGAAGAAAGCCCAGAGGGACTGGGAGGACATGAGTAACCAAATGAAGGGGAATGTGGACCAAGCAGAGGGGGTGTCCGGACTAGTAAACCATGGAAACGGGGAGTCTGTGGGGCTCTCCCCCTCCCCAGTGGGAGTCTGTACTTGTTCTACAATACATCTCCACCTTTGCTGTACCACCTCTGTCCGTGGATTCATTATCGATTCCGGGTTCCAGTCCAAAAATCCCGTTTCAGCCCCAACAATTAGTGTTACAGATGTTCCGAATGAGTCAGTGCAGGAGCCTGACGCGAAGGGAAGATGGAATTATGTTTCTCTGGCTATTTTACACGAAATCTTTACAAACAGGTACTCATAGCGGAGGGGTTTCTCACCGCGCACAGAGTTAAACATTATTCAGGACACCGGCTAAGGACGGTGAGGCCGAGGGCTCACTGCCAGGGGAGTGAGGACTTCCAGCCGAGGGGCGGGGAGGGCTCCGTGGATGGGCCCTTGCTGAGGACACAGCAGGGCAGGGGGACTTGCTGAAGGTGACCAGGGAGGTCACAGACCCCGGCCTCTTACTCAAACGGGATTCTCCAAGGACAGAGAGGGAAGGCCAAGGTCAGGCCAGAGAGCGTCTGTCAATCCACAGAAGGACCCGCCAGGACCTTCTGCTTCCAGGGTGAGCCTCCTCTCGCCGGCGGTGGAGTGCTGACGGTCCCGAAGCCACGTCTGACCCCTGGGCGGGCAGAGCCTTTCTCCCCACGTTGCCTGGTCTCCTGCCTGGTCTCGCTGCCCATGTGCATGTGGCTGGGGCTCCGGGGGTTTGGTAAACCCCCAACCCCCAGGACCGGAGGGGGCGCGGGCTCCGCTTTGTGGAGCAGAAGGAATTCCCAAAGTGGTCGGACAGGCTGGGTGACTGCAGGACAATGAGCCTTTATGCTGTAAGACGGGACCCAGCGGGGAAGGAACAGGCTCTGGGGACTTGGCTGTAAAGGCTTCAGGAGCCCCACTCCCACTGGGGCAGCGCCCTCACCCCCAGCCCCAGGGCCCCGCCTGCCCCCACCCCGGCCTGGGCTGTGGGGGGCCCGGCCGCCCATCCTCCCAGCCCCAGGGGACATCTGCCCTGCTGGTGAGCGCCTCTCTCCCGAACGGGGCGCAGCCATGGGGAAGGCCCAGCTGCCGCGGTCCCCAGCCCCACGGCCAGGCCCAGGCAGCCGTGCAAAGCGCCTTCACCTGGAGGAAGGCAGCGTCGACCCACCGCTTCTTCCCAGAAGGAAACAGGGTCCGGGAAGAAAGCTGAGGTGCCTGCCCACCCTGAGCCCCAGCGCCACCACCCCTCCCCAGCCCCCAGCCCCCCGCCTCCCGTCTCAGCCACCCACTGAGGGCAAGCGAGAAGCTTCCACGGACAGCCACCAGCACCCGGGAGCAGGCGGCGGGGGAGAGGCAGGTGGGTGGCAAGGCCTCTGGCAAACGGGGCGCCCCTGGCATTTCCGCTCCCAGAGGAGCCGCCCCACCCATGTCCTCCCTCATTCTTCTCTGCTGTTTGGCTTGGCAGATCCTCAGCGCTCCCCGAGGGGCCCGAGCCGACAGACAGCTCTCTCTCTGTGAGAAGGGCCCTCCTCCCTGGCAGATTCGCCTTGATTCCGAACATATAGGCCTGGGCACAGCGTGACACGGGAGATGGGCGCGATCTGTTGTTGAGGAACAAGAGGTTACTGAGCAGCACGCGGGTGCGACGCTGGTCTGTGGGACAAACCGGGACTCACAGCCCTGGGAAGGCCCAGGTGGGTGCTCCCCAATTCTCCTCTCGGGTTATTGGGTTATAGGTGATTCTGCTTTCTCCATTTTTATCCGTTTTAAAGTGTTTTCTATAGTAAATGTGTTCTTTTCTACTAAGAAAAAAATGATAAACGTTATTTTTATTTTATTTATTTATTTTCAATTTGTCTTTATTGTTGAAAGTATTGCAGAAGTCCCCTTCCTCCCCCTTGACCCCGCCCCCCCTGCACCCGCCCCTCCCAGGCCTTCACCACACTGTTGTTTGTGTCCACGGGCTTTGCATATATGAGTCTAAGTTCCCCTGTTAATCACTCTCCACCCTTCCCCCTATCCCCTCTT
>PVJC01050764.1:0-11713 GCA_004026665.1 Murina feae | reverse complement strand
AATGGGGGGGGCAAGGTCAGAGGTTGGGGTGGGAATTGGGAGGAGGGGAGCTATGGGGGAAAAAAGAGGAACAACTGTAATAATCTGAACAATAAAAATAAATAAAAAAAAAAAAAAGAAAACCGAGTTATTGCTTTCATGCTCAATTATCTTTGACTTTCAGTGTAAAATGAACCATTTACTGAACAAATGGGGAGGGAAACATTAAAAGCAAAAGCTATTAAAGAATTATAGACTTAAGAAGTCTCACAATACCTGTGAATTTTGCTCTGTAGTCAAGGAACTTATAAATTGTACACACATTAGGAGAAAAGTTTCCACTCAGCATGCATTGACTTAATGATATAACTCCCAGTAACGTAAAGTATGGACCTTGATTCTTAGGGCACAATTTGTTGTTATCCTCTCTTTCGTAATAGGACAGGGTTTAAAAATATGCTACTGTGCATACACAATAGCTGCTTTCACTTATGCTTTTATTTGTGCAGAAATTATTCTCTCAGGCAAGGGATTAAAATAAATGCATTACACCTTTTAAAGAATTTCTAATCCAGGCAAACTTTTATGAGAAAATTCAGCCTTTAAAAAAGTCATATCTAATATTGACATAAACAATAAACACTGATAAAACAATAATGGACAATGATGGAAATGAGATAAACATGATTTTTTTCCTTGGGAGGCCAGTTGGTGCTGGAAGTGTATGCATTACAGCTTTCCGTGGTACCAATAAGGTTGAATTTATGTGTGTGCATTTTGCTTCTAAACTTAAACATGGATCAGAGAAGATTGATGTTTTGAATCAAGTGGATGATAGGGAGGAATATACAATGGACATAGGCTGTTGATGTTGGAAATGAATTCTGAGACCTGAGGCTTGCTCTGCCTGTGACCTTGGACCAAGTCACTTTTGTGTGGGGTTGGATGGGAGGCTGAGAAAGACTCATGCTAGAAACTCACTTGTGTTGTCTTCTTTTGATCTTCCCATTTTTTGACAGGAAGAAACATGCGCAGAGGACAGGTGAATTGTTTAGAGTTCCTTGGCAGCGAGCCATTTGCTTAGGTAGGACTAAAATCGCCAGTGCTTGGATTTTTTGTTCGTTTTCAGTTACTTATGTGGCTCCTGTCTGCTCCCTCCATTTTCTGTTGGTGTCTCACATCTTGTCCAAGGGAATCTTGTCAGGCTTATTCTTGTGAACCGAAGCTCCACCTGTGAAACCTGGGCTGGGTTCTTTTTTCTGCAATTTCTGTTTTCTCTGTTCTCTGAGCCCTGCCCAGATATTCCTAACAACTCAGATTAGCCTCATTCTTTCCCAGCTGGAAGTAGTGGCAGGCAACCAGAGGGAGAGAGGGAGGCCTCTAGTCATTTAGAATTAAAGGTCAGATAAAGAGCTTCACAGGGGAAAAAAAGCTAAAGGAGTTCATCACCACCAAACCAGTATTATGTGAAACTAAAGGTCTGTGCATGGCTGGTTTCTGGCTGACCAGCCGGTCCACCCCCGAATGAAGTTAGGGGGCCGATGGGGGGCAGGACTGGTTGGGGGGGCGGGGCTGCAGGTGGTTGGCTGGCTGGCCCTGCCCCCTAGTCAAACTCCCAGTAGAACTCCCAGTTGAGGTTACAATTTGTATATTAGCCTTTTATTATACAGGATGTTGAAGGGTATTTTTTAAGAAGAGGAAGAGGAAGAAAAAGATAAAAATATGAACAACTAAATGGCAGCAAATGCATACCTATCAACAATTGAATCTAAAAATCAAAATACATGAATAAGAAATCTAATGAACAGAATAAACTGGTGAATAAAATAGAATCAGAGGCATGGAAATGGAACAGACTGATGATTCTCAGAGGGAATGGGGGGTGGGGGGCAGGAAGAGATTAAACAAAGATCTTATATACATATATGCATTACCTGTAGACACAGATAATACGGTGGTGAAGGCCTGGGGTGGGGTAGGAACCAATGGGCGGCAAAAAGAGAAACATCTCTAATAATCTCAATAATAAAGATTTTAAAAATGTTTTGGAAGGAAGTGTAATGCTATACATGTTTATTTCACATAGGGGGATAAAGAGAGGAGAGAAATTTAAAAGGGAACACACACACACACACACACACACAAAACACCTGCTGATAAAATATGATCTTAAAGACTGGGAAGACATTTACTCCAAAGTGTTATTAGTAGTTACTCTGGGTATGAGAAATATGAGTGATTTTAAAAAGTTTTAATGCCTTCTTCTACTCTTCACATTTATTTTTCTTGTAACTTGTACAACCAGAAATAAATGAAATAATAAATGCCAGTGACATTTTAGACAAACTATTTGCTAACTCATAATGATGTAAATTTTTAAAAATATATTTTTATTGATTTCAGAGAGAAAGGGAGAGAGAAATAGAAACATCAATAATGAGAGAGAATCATTGATCAGCTAGCTGCCTGCTGCACCCCCTACTCCCCAATTGGGGATCGAGCCCACAATAGAGGCATGTGCCTTTGACCAGAATTAAACCTAGAAACCTTCAGTCTGTAGGCTGATGCTCTATCCACTGAGCCAAACCAGCTAGGGCATGATGTAAAATTTTTGAATGTTGAATACAATGTTGACCAAGCTTATTGAAAAGCCAATAATTGGAATTTTTTTGTATAGTAGTCTTATAGTACCATGACTTTTTTCTATATTGATTTACTCCTGGTATTTCACAAAATGTGTTTACTAAGATTATGCTACAATACATTTAATTGTTATATGAAAATGATTATTTGGTTGATGTCAAAAAGAATTTCACAACAACATATTTAAAAGCATTTTCCTTTGCTTTCTATTTTGTATAAAAATTGAAAATGGATGTACTAGATAACAGATAATAGAAAGTACTAGTGTTCAACTTGATAAAGATAAAAACAGATGATTCTCCCAGTTATTCAAAGCCATAGCCTTGATATTAAGACTAACTCCATTTGAGAGGGAAGTAATTATCCTAATTTCAGCTTTAGGATTAATGTTGTGATCATGACATGCTGAACTAAATATTAAAGTTTTGATCAGTATGATATCAGAGAATCATAGATTTTAGTCTTTTTTTTTTTTTTTTTTTACAGAGAGGAAGGGAGAGGAATAGAGAGACAGAAACATCAATGAGAGAGAAACATCGATCAGCTGCCTCCTGCACACCTTCTACCAGGGATGTGCCCGCAACCAAGATACATGCCCTTGACCAGAATCAAACCCGGGACCTTTCAGTCCGCAGGCCGATGCTCTAACCACTGATCCAAACCAGTCAGGGCTAGATTTTAGTCTTAAAAGATTGTCTTTCTTATTACTCTGCACTAGGTGGACAGTTTCTAACAGATGAAGACTCACCCTGTTGAACACCAACAATGAAGAATGTTATATCTTTTTGGGTAATTTATTGCTATTCTTGTTATAAAATTACTTTTTGACCTAACTTTTACTTCTTCTTCCACTGTTTCAGCTTAGTTCTTTTTGGCCTAGCTCTAATATTGGTGAAGAATAACAATATGAATGTACTTTTTAATATTTAAAATTAATTATTAAATTGCTCTTTGAGCTTCCATGGCACAGGCTATGAATTTCCAGTTTCTATTATTGATATTTTACAATTTTCCCCATTGCTTTCACAGTCCATGGCCGTGCCTCTGTGATATCTAGTCCATGAATTTTGGAAAATACATTGGAGAGGCACCTTATTATACTCCTAGCTCAATTTTTAACTCTTCTGACAAATATGTTCTGGAATGTTGAGAAATACTTGGAGGTATGAAGGATCAGGTTCCTTCTATCAATCCATGTTCTATAAGGACATGACAAAATAACCTGGAACTCTCTATAGGTCAAGAGAGGAAGAATAGGTGATGGTAGCCTCTTCACTGTTTTCCTTCTTGGAGATGAAACAGGGGAAGGAATA
Organism: Murina feae; assembly: GCA_004026665.1. NCBI lineage: Eukaryota > Metazoa > Chordata > Mammalia > Chiroptera > Vespertilionidae > Murina > Murina feae. Next base: position 7,778 of record PVJC01050764.1, on the reverse strand, counting down.
ATAAGGAAGAACGTAAAGCAGTAAAGGAGCTACCTTTGGCAGGATAGAGGAGAGAGGAAAAAACAAGTAAGCTATACAGACTCATAGCTAAACTATGATTAGCTTGGGTTCAGAAATTTGTGCCTCATAAAGATGTCCATTAGCACCGTTCTCTGTTCTCCGTAGTGGAGGCTTGCCTCCTAGCAATAAAAATGGTGGTATACTTTGAGGTAGTTTTGGTGCGAGTGGGGACCTTGGTGTAGCTATCCTTCTTCCTGGCAAGAGGCCTCCCTCACAAATTCTTTGATGTTGGTCTCCTCCAGGCCTCTCCTAAGTATATATGATCCCTTTACAAATAAGTGCTGATATAAAATGCAAAGGGCACTGGGAAAAATAAAATAAAATAAAATAAAAAAATAAAATAAAATAAAATGCAAAGGAGGGAGAAGGCATGTTGTTAAAATGTTTCATGGAAAAGGCGGATTTGTGTTGGGCTCCAAGCAAATGAGTCCAATTTGACTAGTGAACACTGAGGAAGATGGTGACTGACATGAGCAAATCAATTATATTCTCCACACTGGCAATCATTAACCAATAGCCAGTTTCTAGGTCATGTTTTCAGTTACGTATGTGAAGACTCCAGCAGAGTTGTTGGTGAGGGGGTCTCAATCCTATCTTTTATAAGTTAATTATATTGTCAAATTCTTTTATTTTTCAAATATAATTTTTAGCTAATATGAAGAGAAAAGCACCTTTCTTAAGTGTGGAAATATAATTCTATAATTTTATTGGCTTATCTAAAAATTCTTTTTCCCCTCATATACTCTTCTCACAAAACCAGATAGTCGGTCTGCTATGTATGAATGAAAATCCCATTAAACACTTCAGAGTGGTTAATAAAGAAATGAGCATGTCAACAGATTTGAGACCATTTTCAGCCAAAGAGATAAATAAATTGATAGCCACTGAAAAGAAAAGAAAAAAGGAAATGAGCAAACTGAAATTGAATAAAGGCGAAATATATCTTCTAAAAAAAAATAATGAAACAAAGTGAACAAATACAGCTAAAACTGCCGTATGTTGAGGATGATTCTGTGACACACCGAGTGGTGATGAAAGCTGACTGCCAATTTTTATAGAGGAAAGTGTGAAACCGATATCAGATAGAGACCCATCCTTGAATTTGGAAAAGATAAAAACAACCCATGGGCTTAAGTCAGAGCACAAGGGTGCTCTGCATTATAAATACCACCTGACAGAATTATTTGGTAGCTAAACACGGATACTGGCTTTTCTTACACACACTTTAACCCTTTTATTCCCAACAAGGGTTAGTACAGCATGCATGCCCTTTGGAACTTTGCTATCAATTACAGAACAAATTTGTCAGAAGAGCTCAGACATTGAGCTGTGAGGGATATGGGGGCTCTCGTGTGTGTTTTCTGAAATTCATGGAACCTTAATTTACCTGGACTCTGGTTTCTGTGTTTTACTGCAAAGCATAGTCAGTCTATTTGGCAATACTGGTGATAAAAATACAGTTAAAGGAGATTAAAAATGACAACAGAGTAAGTGGATGCTGCATAGACATGCTCCCAGAAACAAACTGAAATTACAACTAAAATACAGAAAAACTTCCTGAATAATCAATGAAAAACATGCAGGAAAGAACTCTGATACCCAAGAACTGAAAGTGGAGACCGCATAGAGGCTGATTTATTTTGTATATTATTTAAAAATTAATTAATTAAAAAATACAGCTAAAAAAAGTAAAGAGGAAAAGTACTTAGCGTTTGCAGTAAATGGAATCTAAATCATCCTTTCAATGGAACCAAGATAATTTCATGTTTTTGAAGGAACAAATACAATGCACTTTAAGTTCAGACAAATGAGTTTACCTAGGGAAATCGCAGGCAAAGAGCAAGAGCCTGATGCTGTGTATTTCTTGTAGACTGAGCAAACTATTCTCTAAAAAGAAGTTAAACTTGCCCTCAACAAGAATTTAGTTAGGGCACTTGGGGTCTGTCCCTTACCTTTGAGGTCAACATCAGGTATCCTTGCAAACATCCCTTGGTGCCACTGTCAGAGTCAGAATTTGAGGCTGGGTAGACAATGATTTCTGATTAATAAGACATGAGTTCTTGAGTTCTTGTTTTTCTAAATGAGGAAAATCCAGCAGGAGCATACTGTCAAAATTTGGGAAGGACACAGACATAATGGCATTTACCCACTAAGTTATCTCCTCTTCATTCCTGCCTGAGGATGCTGTCAGCAGAATTCCACAATAAGCTCTGATGTTGTAGGTGTGTACCCCTCCATGCATGCCCTGATGAGAGAAAAAAGGATGAAAACCCACCAGGAAGTACATATTATTATAATAAACTGACTTAATATCGGTTCATTCCAGTACTACAAATGCTTTCTTTTTAAATATTCTACTTTTCTACTCACCACCCTCCACTTCCACAAACTTCTCATACAAAGCTGAAGTTGAATTTACGAACGTGATGGCAGAAGGGCTGGACCAACAACTGTAGGGCTTCTACCATACACAAGACCAGTGCCTTCCATATAAGAGGTGCTCAAGGAACCCTGTTGAATGACTGAAACCTGCTTATAAGATACAATGAACAGTTTCTCCGGGGAGCCAGAGACTGATCTTCTGGGTCTCGGTAGCTTATGTAACTCTTTGTTGCTTTCTGTTGGGGACTGACAACCTAGGTTTCCACTAGCTTTGTTACTTTGAGTACATGGCTTATTTGAGGAGGAATGCCATTTTTTGGCAGTAAACACCAGCTATTAATAAAGCCCAAATGCAGAGCTCCTCAGAAGCCTATGGAACAGATTTAACTGGCGTTCTTTCCATGTCTGCCATTGAAATGTTTGCCAGCCAAGGCACCATTTTTAATTTTGAGTAGTTACACATATTCCTTGACAAGGATGATCTACTTTCATTTTGTGTTATTTTTTAAAAAATATTTTTTATTGATTTCACAGAGGAAGGGAGAAGGGTAGAGAGATAGAAACATCAGGGATGAGAGAGAATCATTGATCGGCTGCCTCCAGCACGACCCCACTGAGGATCGAGCTTGCAACCCGGGCATGTGCCCTTGACTGGAATCGAACCCGGGACCTTTCAGTCAGCGAGTCAAAGCTGTAGCCACTGAGCCAAACCAGCTAGGGCTCATTTTGTGATTTTATCATTATGCATTGTGGGTTGCAAGGTAGTAAGTTTAAGTTAGAAATGAGCAAAATAAATGCAGTGTGTATTAGAATAACATTCTTGTTCTCAAACTGCTGGGCAAAATGTTACTGCGATGTCCAGGGCCCTATTCCTCCACCCCTCCATTCTTATTCATTATGGGGTCAAGGCCCAGGGATCTGCATTATAACAAATCCAAGCACCTGATGCAGAATGCACATAAATCTTTCTTTGTGAAGCCTTAGCACGCATGAAAGGGTCTTGTAAAATATGTGCAAACAAATTTTGAAATTGTTAGTAAACTTTGCCTAGTAATAGCTAACAGTTATTCATCAGCTTCTGTGCCTGAGATTCATGATCCAGATCACCTTATTACCCCATTTTCCAGGTGAGGAAACTGAGACATAAAAAGAACAGTATATAGCAGCGCCAGGACTCGACACAGATGATTTACCCCACTGTCCACTCTCTGGACCACAAGTTATCTTGCTTCTCCCATTACTTCTCACTGTCAATAGATACTGCAGAAGTGAAAACTTGATGCTTCTAGGAATTGTACCTAGCACTGTCACCTCTGTTATTATTCAGGTTTCAATACAGTCATAAACGGACAGTCCTGAATAAATGTGAAATAAAGTTGGACGGGGTCCCTGAGGGCACTGACAGGCACTTGCACAACACATTGCATGTTCTTGGTTGTACACTGACCCCTGGCAGGTTGAAGCATGAGTCTGATGCAGTCTGGAACTTTCACATTCTTTGATTTATATGTTGACAAAGTTTTACCAATTCAGGGGGAAATGCCTTTGGGTGAGGGATTACCATTTCAATCGTTTAGTATTAGGTGGCTTTGCACTTTAGTGTTGCTGAATTTTTGGTTGATTGACAGAATTTTGACCAAATTAATCAGACATTTGAGTATTATGAAGAGTCATTTTCCTTTACCACTCAATTATTGCCTTCTAAATGGATAAACTAATATGAAAGTAATAACTGAGACCACACTAGAGGCTGTGATAAGTAACAAATACATATATTAAGGTATAGATTAAAAGAATGGCTGATTTACACATTCACTTTTTATAATTCACTGTTTAATCAGTAAGCTTTTCAAAAAAATTAAAGGATGTGTATACTTAAAGAGGTTCTCTTTTCCCTTATTTCTTGATGTTTTTTTCTCTTCCTTTCATCCCTCTTTCTTTTCTTTCTCTGTAACTGCTGGCACTTGAATGTAGAAAATAGGCTCATTCATTTTATGGCCTCATGAGCTTTGATTGCACAGTGTAAGGGAAACTGTACTCTGGAGAGGGGTGTCAATGTTGGATACTGATTCTATCATCTTTTGTCATGTAACAAAAGACATAAACACCAACAAAATGTGCTATTTATAGAAAAGACCTATTTTGTTAACTATTTTGTTAACCCAAGATTTGAGCCCTTTACATGTAATTTTGGGTTTAAAATAAGATCAAAGGCCAAAGTGTGGGTTCTGTATGCACTGGGCCTCCCCACAGTCTATGAGTTCCATAAGGAAAGCACCGGCTCTTTTTCATTGTCACCTTCTCAGGCACAGCACACTGCTGTGCTGGAAACTGATTGTTTTCAGCAACCTTGGTTGCTCTGGAAGGTCAGAGCTATAAGTTGAAACATTGTTAATTACAGCAAACCCCCACCTGTTACTTACATGTAAATTCTTGCTTGGAATTTCCTGCCTAAGGATATGGGTGTTTTTCTAAAAGACTCAATAAAAGGCTGGTGAAGCCCAGGCACCAGTGGGCAGTCATACCCACTAGAGGTAGACTCCACACCTGGTCCCCCAGTTTCCAAATTGATTCTCTTCTAATCTCTCTCTCTTCATTTTGTGTGCGGCCTCCTCCAGAACTCAAACCCCAAACAGGAACCCTGAACCATGCTGGCTGTGTAAGGGGCTCCCACACTGCTGGCACCGTGTATCTGAGGATGAACTGTTTGCACTATGACGAACTGACAGCAAGGTCTCAGCTAGTTGAAATGGCATCTGTGACGTGTCATCTTTTTATAGTCAGTGTGTTTTGCTGGAAAAGATACTAGATGGGGAATCTGGAGATATGAGTTTTTTTGTTAGTTTTGCAACCTTAAGAAGTTCTAAGGACTTCAGGTTACAATTTCCTCATAGATAGAGTAAAATGCTTGGACTAAATGGTTTTCTTCAGTCTCTTTCTGATTTAAAATTTATGTTTTTAAATTGAAGAAAATATATTTACCACTTGAACCTTTTTGTTTTGAAATAAATTCAAAATTACAGAAAAGTTGCAACAATAGTTTAAAGTCCTATCTACTCAGCATTACCAGTTAACATTTTGCCTCATTTGCTTTACTATTCTTTGTTCTGAAACATTTGAGGGGGAAGATATTGTGCCCCCTTAATCCAATTTACTATGGAATGTACTTCCTAAGGACAATGACATATTTACCAAAACCATTATATATTTATCAAATTCAAGAAAGTTAATATTGGAGAACCAAGATGGCGGCATGAAGTATATACCTAAATGCGCAGCCTCCACACCTACATTATAAAAATACAATTATACAGATAAACAGCCTTCCTCCAGAACCAAGGGAGGGGAAGCTTTACATCTAGAAGGCAAGAGGAGTGCTTTGAGACTGAATAGAAGCTCCCGGTGCCCAAACTGAAAGGTACGGATGCGGGAAACGGAGGCAGCGCGGCGATGCAGGTGAAAGGGAGCGGCAGCGGCCCTCGGGTCCACGGCCTGGAAGGAGATTATAAGCTCCCGGGTCGCACTGAATGCGACGCAGGCTATGGGGCAACGGGGCGGTGTAAGACCAGTGGTGTTCTAGCAGTGCTGTTTGTAGCGATCACTGACGTGGAGATTCGGGGACTGAGAATCATGCACAGACCCCAGGGCTTGGAGACGCCAAACCTGGTAGAAACTGCAGCATCAGCAGAGGGGAAGCCATTGTGAGTCGCTCCACCCCCGGTGATTCTGAGACCCCACCCCACCCCACCTACAACCCCGCCCAAGCTGTGCGCCTGCCTGCCTGCAGCATAACCTAAGGGTCTGCAGCTGAGACAAAACTCCAATAGATCCAAACTCCAAACAATGAGGAGAAAGGCCTGCAGGTCATTTCCCCCCAGTGATACCTCTCAGTGATAACTACAACAAGACTGTGCACCCAGCCTTCAAAGGTGTACAACAAGAGTGTCCACCGCAGGTGATTGGGGAGGCTGAATCACTGGGCCATATATAGGACACCTAGCACAGAAAGCCAAAATGTGGAGACTAAGAAACAGGTCACAAAAGACAGAAATGGAGGAACGCAAATGACTGGATATAGAGTTCAAAACCACGGTTATTAGGTTTTTCAAAAAGTTTCTAGAGACTGCTGATAAATTTAGTGAGACCCTCGAGGATATGAAAAAGAACCAGCTATGTAGTACAGCTTGATATCTGGAATTGAGATCCCTCCTACTTTGTTCTTCTTTCGCAGGATTGTCGCAGCTATTTGGGGATTTTTTTTATTCCAGATGAATTTTTGAAGGGTTCTTTCTAGGTCTGTGAAATATGTTGTTGGTATTTTAATGGGGAGTGCATTGAATCTGTAGATTGCTTAGGGTAGTATGGACATTTTAATGATGTTGATTCTACCAATCCATGAACACGGAATGTTCTTCCATCTGTTTATGTCTTCCTCTATCTCTTTTTTCAATGTACTGTAGTTTCCCGAGTATAGGTCTTTTGTGTCCTTGGTTAAGCTTATTCCTAGGTATCTTAATTTTTTTGGTGCAATGGTAAATGGGATTGCTTCTTTAATTTCTCTTTCTGTAAGTTCACTATTGGCATATAGGAATGCCATAGATTTCTTGGTGCTAATTTTGTATCCTGCTACATTGCCATATTCATTTACTAGATCTAATAATTTTTATATGGAGTCTTTAGGGTTTTCTAGGTACAGTATCATGTCATCTGCGAATAATGACATTTTCACCTCTTCTTTTCCAATTTGGATGCCTTTTATTTCTTCTTCTTGCCTGATAGCATTGGTTAGCACTTCCAGTACTATGTTGAACAGGAGTGGCGAGAGTGGGCATCCCTGTCTTGTCCCTGTTCTTATATCAAGCTGTACTACAAAGCGACTGTCCTCAAAACTGCCTGGTACTGGCACAAGAACAGACATATAGACCAATGGAAAAGAATAGAGAACCCAGAAATTGACTCAAATAACTACGCTCAGTTAATATTTGACAAAGGAGGACAGACCATACAATGGAGCCAAAACAGTCTATTCAATAAATGGTGCTGGGAAACTTGATTAGACACATGCAAAAAAATGAAACTAGACCATCAACTTACATCATACACAAAATAAAACTCAAAATGGATAAAGGACTTAAATGTAAGAAAGGAAACCATAAAAATACTAGAGGATTCCACAGGTAGCAAAATCTCAGACATAAACCGAAAGAATTTCTTCACCGACACAGCTCCTAGGGCAATGGAAGCTAAAGGGAAAATAAACAAATGGGACTATATCAAAATAAAAAGCTTCTGCACAGCAAAAGAAACCATCAACAAAACAACAAGAAAGCCCACTG
>PVJC01050763.1:0-11703 GCA_004026665.1 Murina feae | reverse complement strand
GACGGGGGGGCGGGGCCCGGGGACGGGCCGGTGGAGAAAGGGGCCGGTGAGCCGGCCTGAGTGCGGTTGAGGAGGCAGCTTCGTCACCATGACGTCCACATGCCCCGGTTTTGCCTCTGCCCCTCCTGGACCCACAGCTCCTCGGCCAGACGCCGGTCTAGCTTCTCACAGGAGGCGCATCTGTCCAGCTCCCAGTAGGTGCCCGACCCTGCGCAGCTCCTCACCTGCAGGGCAGCCAGGGAGGGCGCAGCCTCCCGGCCGGAGGGTGTCAGGGGCCTGCTCGCCCACCCCCACCATGTCTGTGATCTTCACCATTGCCGTCCCCGCCAGCATCCGGAGCGGCAGGAGGAGGCCTTAGGGTGCCCGGGGCTCCGTGAAAGGATGTGGACAAAGCCTTGGCTTTCGGTGGAAATACTTCGCTATTAAACATATTCTGTGTAGAAAAGGCTACTATGCTAAGTGTCCCTCCACCCACCTGACCGGTTGCCATGACACGGACTGATCACCAGGGGGCAGGTGCTCCTTGCAGGAGCTGCTGTGAGGCGCACTGGCCATTTACAGAGAAACAGCAGCGCGGACCTGGCACTGACAAAGCAGCACTCGGCTTCTCCCAAGTGTGACGCAGGCCCCGCCACCACCCGGGGGCGACACCTGCCAAATCACTGCCAACACTGCCGAGACCCCAGGGCGCAAAATGCGGCCCACAGCCCAGCCCAGCCCGGAAACGCTGGCTGTGGGCAACCGGGTAATGACATCACATAGCAACGCCCGGCTTCCTCTCCCTAGCAACTAGCCTCCTCGCAGTTTTGTCAGCCCAGGAACATGGCTTGCTTTATACCCAGGTGGAAACATTTCACGCTGTAGCCACATGTCTGTGAAGCGTTTTCCCTGCCTCATCTCCTTTGATCCTCACAGAAGCCCTGGAGCAGGTAGAGAGGAGACTCGGTGGAATCCCATTTTCTTTTCATTCGCTGGAAAACGGAGATTTAGAAAGCGTGGAAACTTGACCCGATTGGAAAGAAGTCAGGAATGGTGGACCTTGGCAATGACTTCAGGTTCTCGCTGCACAGCATATAGTCAGATTGAGCTGCAGTTAAATATTTCACGCTTTGTTCTCCCTGCTGGTCTACGATAGCAACCTGCTTCGTGTTGATATTTGCGGCTGTGTTGCCAACGATTTCCTGAAGGAGAAGGTGGGGTGCCGCACTGGGCTGGGAAAAGTTTAGCCGCGTCAGGAAGCAGGTCTCACGAAGCAAGTTTGTTCTAATCTATAAAAGGCTAAGTTGACTCACGCGTGCGCGACACACGTAAAGCTCTCGCTGGCGCCAGCCGCACGTGCGTGTTTCCATCTGTCATTGATCGTGAATTTGGTTGACACGTCTATTATAGAGAAAGGGCAGAGAGCGATATTAAAGTATTTCTTTAATTAATTTCCTTTCCATGTGCACGGACCTGTGCACCAGCCACTGGTTTAGAGATGAGATTCCTCACCTGGTCTGGCAATGGGTCCCTGTGTGAGGGGGTCACATGGGGCAGTTGCTGCTGCTCTAGCCTCAGCTGCTCTGGGGTCTGGCTCCAGGCGGAGGCCGCCAGGTGCCCAGGCCTCTCTTTCCAAGCACCGAGGGGTGGGTGGGGGCAGGATAAGAGCCCAAGTGCCTGCGAGTCCCCGGCCTGTGGAGGGGGGGCCTTACCGAGGAAGGAACTTTGGAGATGGGGTTACCCGGTCGCACAGTGGCCCCATGTCACCCCAAGGGGCGTGGGGGACACAGTCGGAGAGGGGTGACCCTGAAAGCCAGGGTCAGAGAGGAGAAGCCGCACTGCGAGCTCTGAGGGTGGAGGAGGGGCCGTGAGCCACGGCTGTGGGCGTCTCCAGGAGTGGAGAGGCGGGAGCAGCACCCGCAACCCCCCCAGGGCCCAGCCGCCCACCTGGACTCAGCCCAGGGAGACCGCCTGGGCCTTGCTCTCGTGGGGAGCTAACCAGCCTCAAGGGTTTGGTATCATCTGGGAGATGGAGGGGCGGTGGGCGGTGCCACGTGTGCCCCATCCCATTGGCTAAAACACCTCAGTGGCCACCCCTGACCCCAGGATGACCATTGAGTGGGAGCCGGGGACCCCGGCATCGGAGGGCGTGTTACTACCTTAGGGGACCTGGGCGGGGAGCCGGATCAGGAACTTGGGGGCTGGTGGTTGTACTTGGGCTGAGGGTGCCGCCGTGGCGTTCGGGTCTGTGGCGCGAGCTAAGCCTCGTGTTTTCCCACGAGTGATGCAAAGGCACTGGGGCTGGACTGCCTGCTGGTCCCGCTGACCCGCCCGGGCCCTGAAGGATGACCTGACTTCAGCCTCTCCTTGGACGGTGGGGCCAGCCCGGCGCAGTGGCTATGGACAGCAGCCTCGGAGCAGAGAAAGGTCTCCGGGGAGCAGAGAAAGGCAAGGCGTTTCCCCGGGAGCCTCCGTCCTGTCCCAACGGAGGGCGGGGACCAGCCGAGGGGACACAGGCCGTGGTCTGTGCTGCTGATGGAGGGTCTGTGTTGGGACTCAAAGCCTCAGGGTCCGACAGCCCAGCCCAGGCTCCCGAGTAGCGACCTGGTAGCAGCTCCAGGCCTGGACGGCCAGGGACCCACGGAGGCGGCGAGGCTGCTGGATTTGAAGGAAACGCAACGAGCTCCCCATGAGGCGTCCGTGAGGCGTCCTTGCGGGCGGCTGTTAGCGCCACGGCGAGGCCCTGAAGCAGGAAGTGAGGTGTGTTCCGTCTGTGGCAGACACAGGCCCAGGGACTCCCTCTGGGAAAACGCCGGGCGATTGTGGAATCGCAGGAAGAGCAGGAAGCCTAGCAGGAAGCCTCGAGCCGCCAGGACCCTGAGGGCAGCCCGGGTTAGAGCTGCGGCCTGGCTCCCCAGCACCCACAGCTCCCCGCCCCCCCGGCCCGCGCTCTCTAAGCACCAGAAACACACCGACGCTGCTTGCACACGTGTACACGTGTGTGTGCTGCCTGCCTGCATGTGAGGTGCATGATGCAGGCGTGTGCATGAGCTGTGCATGTGTGAGCGGCAGGGACTCCTTCGTGGCCTCCGCTTTCCCTCCACGCTGGTGACCCTGGACTCTCAGCGTCAGGGGCTCAGTGAACGAGGCTTTGAGGAGTGAGTGGGGGGTGGGCAGTGCTGTCCCGTCTGCACCTTCTGCATGTGGGTCCTGGATGGGGCTGGAGGCCAGGTGGCCAGGAGGCGGGTGGGGGCCAGTGGCCAGGCCTTGATGACCCCACGCTCAGTGAGCCGGGCCTCTGGCAGGGGTGGGCAGGTGCAGTCCCCGCTGGTGTCCTGTGGCAGCCCCGGTCTGGAGTGACGGGGCACAGTGGACAGAACCCGCCTCTGCTGTCGAGGCAGATGCTGCCGAGGCCGCCAGCGCCTCTCCGGGGCCCGGGGGTCACCGTGATGGCCATAGGACACCCTCCGTCTGCCGGCCGGTGAGTCCCGTGGTCACCAGCTGCACCCCCGGAGTCTCGGCTGAGATGGCAACTGGGCAGCCAGCCTCCAGGGAGCAGCCAGCAGGCGGGGGAGCAGGAGGGGTGCTGGGGCCTGCGGTGGCTGCTGTGGGAGTGAGCAACACGGGCGTGTGTGTGCGCTGGACGCTGGCCGGGGTGGAGGCAGGCCCTGGGCGCAGAGCCCGCATCTGGGAGGCATCCGGGGAAGGGACGTCGGGGAGGACCCCAGCGGACCTGCGGGTGGTCAGGGCTGGGAGCCAGGCTCAGGGAGAGGCCCAGCAGCTTGCAGGAAGGAGCACCTGGGCCTGATCCCCGGGCAGCAGCTGACGCCTCTCGCTCACGGTCTGTCCTGGGCTCCAGCTCCGCTCCCAGCGGCTGGAGGAGGAGGTCTTGAGGGTGGGAGGGTGGCCCCACCCCTGAGGTTCCTGGCTCCACCTTCTCCCCGGCACCAGGCGCCCCCTCCAGAGCACCCAGACCAGCAGCCTGCAGGGGACAGAGTTCCCAACGGGCCCTCGTGCCTCAGTTTCTCCACCTGGGCAATGGGTGGAGAGTGATAACCTTGATGCTTGTGTGGCTCTCCTCTCAGCTCTGACCTGTCTCCCATCTGTGCCTCCCTTTCCTTCCTGACTCCGAGGATACCGGCTCTGCCCATCATGGCCTGTGCTGAGCCGCGTGGGGCCGAGTCTGTGGCTTTGGCCAGAGCGTGGGCCGCCGCAGCCCCCACCCGAGGCCTGTGGACTCTCTCCTGTGGTCATTGCACGCGGGCGCCAGCAGAGGGAGCCCACGCTCCACACACAGATGGCCCAGCGCTGGTTCCTGGGTGGAGGGAGAGCCAGCCTCAGCCACACAGAAGGGGGCGTGGGGGGGGGTTGGCCACCAGGGACCGGTTGTCTCTGAGATGTCACCATGGCGGCTGCCGGCCTGTCCTCCCCACCGTTGGCCCTTGGAGCCTCCAAACGACCTCGGGGAGCCTGGGCAGGGGCAGTGCGTGGAGTGGAGACCGAAGCAGGTGGGCCAGCTCTGGGTTCTACCTACGGGAGGGTGTGGGGCCTGAGGGCCTGACTTGATGCCACGGAGACGGGCTGTCCACGCTGTCTGCCTCTGACCCACGGAACAGTGTCGGCTGGGACACGATGGGGGGCGTGAGTGCAGCCACCACCCTCGGCGGCTGCAGGATGTGGTCCCCTCGGGGGCCTCTGAGTGGACAGAGGCCGAGAGGTGGCCCCTGGCCGTCTGGCGGGAGACCATGTGCACGGCTGTTTCCTGGAGCTCGCAGCCCAGGACAGGGGTGAGGGGTGGGGGTGGGGGGCTCCGCCTGCAAGCGGGCAGCTGCGGGTGTTAGCCACAGCGTCAGGTGAGAACGTGGCTCCCAGCACGTCCGGCGGCCTCGGTCCGGAGGCCTCTCCTATGAGGTCCAGACGCCCTCGCTGAGCCTTGTGTCCAGAGGGTGTGTCAGGGGCAGACCCGCGGAGGGTCAGAGCTCGGCCAAGACGCTCCTCATGCCTCCGAGGGCTCAGTCCTGTAGGGGAACTCCAGACAGACCTGGCCGGGGTCCCGCCAGCCTCGGGGACCCCCTGGCCCTGCGCCCCCTCGCTCCCCAGAAGTGAAGCTGAGCCACATCCACCGGCAAAGCCCGGAGCAGCAGTAAGACAAACAGCACTTGCTTCGGGGCCCCTGGCTGGCTGGGGAGGGTCAGCGGTGGCCCAGCCGGTGGGGCTCAGTGAGTGTCCAGCCAGGAGGTCACGGCTCTGTCCCTGGTCAGGGCACAGGCCCGGGCTGCGGGCTCGACCTCCAGTGGGGGACGTGCAGGAGGCCGCCGGTCCATGGTTCTCTCTCATCACGGATGTCTCTCTCCCTCTCCCTTTCTGAGATCAATGAAAGTCTATTTAAAAAGGAAAAAAATGAGACATGTCAGGGTTTGAGGAAGCCAGAGACACAAATCCACAGAACTGGGTGTGGGGGACCCCCGCCCCCCCGAGAATGGGACCAGGAGGGTCAGTGTCCTGGGAGCACCTGGGGCTTCTCTCCGAGTCTCCGTGCTCCCCACGCCCTGCACCCGCCGTGCCCCCCGGCCCTCCAACCGGCGCTGCCCTATTCTTGCCACTGGAATTGTTGGCCGCTGGGAGGAAGGTTTTCTGAGGTTCCTGCAGAAAGGGGGAGGGGAGAGGGGAGGGGGGAGCTCTGGGGCTGAGGACGAGGCCTGCCTACCTGCTCAGGCCAGTCGTTCACCTTCCTGAGCCCCCCCAAAGTTCTCTCCTGAGTCTCACCGCCCCCTCCCCCAGCTTCATCCTCCACATCAACCCTCTGGGGCCTCCCGAGTCCTCTGCCAGGGCCGTGACTCCACGTCCCCAGCTCGGCCCAGAGTGGCCAGGCCTCATCCCGTGGGCACACCCCTGACGGGCCCTCCCAGGTCGCTCTGGGGGGCCCAGAGCCTGCCCCCCCCACACCCCGCCATCCCCAGGAGGGGGCGTGACAGCTTCGACGTCCCAGTGAGCGGGTCCCTCCGGCCCCTCCTGCCACTGGGTCCCTGGGCACCAGATGAGGGTCCGGGTGGGCTCCTCGCAGGGGCCGGGGCTTAACCAGCAGCACGTGTGGGCCCTGTCGGGCATCCTGTGTGCGCCCCGCGCCCAGAGGACCGTCTTTGTGGCCAGGGAAGAATTTGGCTCCTTTCCCGTGTGCCCGCCACGGGGGTCCCCATCCCGGCAGCCAGGGGCTTGGCAGCCGCGCTCACCAGACGCGGCTGGGCTGGGTGGCGGCGCCCGCGGGGGGCGCGTGCCCACATCTGGGTGGAAATCAGGGCCGGAGCCGCGCGGGCCCAGAGGTGCCGCAGCCGCGGAGCCATTAACCGCCAGGTAACAGATTTGATTAATTTTGTGCCTGGAGGGTTTTTTTTTTTTTTTCTTTTCCCAAAGAATCAGAGAAAACAAAATATTTTTCTAATTAAATAAATCTACGGTGCACGCTAATGGAGCCAGTCTGCGGGCTCCTGACAGGGCAGGGGAGCCGTGGAATAATGATTTTATTTTTTCATTAAATAGAATTATAGGCAGTTACTCAAAGCAACGCCGAGCCTAATTGAAAGAAACCCATTTCTCCTTAATTCACTTTCACGGTTTGGGATGATAAAAGAGCGCACTCGTCGGAAAATTAAATAAAAAACACAAGCGGAGGAAGGGCCTTCAGGTGCGGCGGCTCCTTCGAGCTGCGAGTGACGGGCGCCAGGCCCCGGTGCGGAGGGCTCAGGCCGGTCCCCCGGGGCCTCGCGGTGGAGCGAGGGTGACCACCCGCCTCTGTGGGTCCCGTCGCCCCTCCTCGGGGGCCCCCGGGGTCCTGGCAGCCCCGGATCTGTCTCAGCCCCTCCCCTCCCCCCCCCCCCGGGCGGGGGCCTCCCTCCCCAAAGCATTTCTGCTCCTCGGGATCCTCCAGGAGTTTGGGGCCATTGAGACCGCAGGTCAGAGCACGTCCGCGGGTCCGTGTGCACCGTGGTCAGTGTCACCCCTGCCGGTGCCCTGGGAGGTGTGTGCTGTCCTCACTGAGCAGCTGCCTCCACCTTCTCTCCACTCATGCCTCAACCCTCGCTGCCCACACCTCCTCCTCCAGGGAGCCCTCCCTGACCACCCCTCCCATGGGCCCCTCCACTCCCCGCAGCAGGCAGCACACGAGAAGGCAGCTGTGTGAGTGGATACCGGGCGCCTCCTGCACTCAGGAGAGCCCCCCGGGGACTGGCCGGGACATCAGCACCCGCCTCACAGCGCCCTGCAGCCCCGCGCTGTCCGAGGGTGGACACGGCCCCAGGCGTCTGCGAGCGCGGGAGATGTAGCCAGTGTGACTCAGGAGCTGAATTTCAGATTTTATTTGTTTTAATTAATTTAAGGTGAAGTCGCCACGTCCGGCTGGCGGCTGCCGTCTTGCGTGCTGTCCGAAACTCTGGCGACACCCTCGCGCAGCACCCGTGCCCGCCCCCCGGAGGAGGCCGGCAGGTCCTGGCTGGTCTGGGCTCAGCAGCCACACACGTGGTGATCGATCCGTGGTGCGGGATTGATTAGTGATGTCTGCCCTGGGTGTGGGCCTAGCGTGAGTGTGAGGTGGGTGGCTGCCCTGTCGGCTGTCATTTCTGACCCCACCCGCCTTGTCGTCTGTGAGTCAGTGAGGTGGGACCCCCCACCCCGGGGTCTGTGGCCTGGTCACTGGATCCTCAGCCCCAGCATCACCCCCAGCACGACTAGTGGTCACACCGGGTGCAGAACGGAGCTGAGTGTGTTATGGAGGGGTGAGTGTGTGTGTTTGTGAGTGTGTGTGCATGTGTGAGTGTGTTTGTGTGTGAGTGTGTGTTGTGTGTGGGTGTTTATGTGTGTGTTTGCGTGTGTGTGAGCGTGTGTGTGAGTGTGTTTGTGAGTGTGTTTGTGTGTTTGTGAGTGTGAGTGTGTGTTTGTGTGTGAGCGTGCGTGTTTGTGTGTGTGTGAACATGTGTGTTTGTGTGTGTTTTTGTGTGTGTGAGTGTGTGTGTGTTTGTGAGTATGTGTGAGCGCGTGTGTGTGTGTTTGTGAGTATGTGTGAGCGCGTGTGTGAGTGTGTGTTTGTATGTGCGTGTGCTTTGTGTGTGTGTTGGGGTGGGGAGGTGACCAGAGTGCGTCCCACCAGGTGCCCCACTGGGTGGAGGGGCCCGTGTGCTCCCGGTGGGGGGTGAGGTGTGGAAACAGGGGGCAGAGGAGCCCTGTTTTGCTGGCTGAGCTGCAGGACTGGGCAGTGGGGTGGGGGGGGTCCAGGCTGCCTCAGCGGGAGGAGGCGCTGGTGAGCATGGGCTGTGCTGGGCCTCAAAGTCTCACCTGGGGGTCTGCACCCCAACTCCTCTGCCCGGCAGCTGAGGGGAAGGGAGCGTGGCGGTCAGCAGTGCCCCTCTGCTGGGCTCCTCCCCGCACTGGCCCAGCCTCCGAGGGGCCAGCCCCTGCCCTCCGGCCAGCACATCACGAGGGGGAGACAGGTCTAAGCCTCCGCCCGCGGCTATCCAGGGGTGCATGCTCCCCAAACTCCCTTCACGGAAGGGGCGGTGGCAGGGGTGGGGCCTCAGCCTCGGCCTGGAGAAGGGTGGCCAGGCTCGGGCTGGGGTGTGGGCACTGAGCTGGGCATCCCTCGGGGGGTCTTGGTGCCCCCACCCACGCCTCCTCCCTGGTGGCCTCAGGCCCCGACACCGGGGACACCGCGGGGACAGTGACCGCCACACTGCATGGGCCGCCAGCAGCCGTGATGGACGCTTTGCTCCCGCAATTGCTTCGGACCCGCGCGCTCCTCCTCCTCGAGGGGCAGGCCCAGCCCTGTGATCACAGCGTTAAACTTCAATGCGAGTCCATAAAATGCGCTCTGCCTGATGGAGCAGCTGCGCGGGCGCGGGGCTGGGCCAGCGGTGCCCACGGGCAGTGTCCCGGGTGGGGCCGCTCGGAGGGGGGGCAGCCCCGCGGGCACCTCCTGAGCCCTGGCTCTGGCAGCACGTCCCCTGGGCAAGCCGGTGGGGCTCTGAGTAGGTGGGCGGGCCCCGGGCCTGTGCTCCCGCCCAACCCCCTCGGGTGGAGTGTGCGAGGGGCCCCTCCTCATGCCCACGGGGCTGTGGGGCTGCTGCCCAGAGGGGCCATGAGAACAGTTTTCACAGGCAAAGGGGCAGGAGGACTCCCCGCTGGCCGGGACCTGCGAATGACCGGCGTCGTCCGGGGACCCGGCGTCTCTTGCCCTCGCCTCTCGCTGTCGCTGTCGGCCTCTGTTCAGGGCGCTCAGCCGCTCGCTGCCCCCACCCCCCAAGCCAGGGGTCAGGGACACGCTCCCCGCAACTCCTCACCCGCCGGGGTCAATGCTGCTGGGCCCTCCCCACTATGTCTCCCGTGTCCTCCGTGTCCCCACTGTCCCCCTTGTGACCCCCCCACCATGTCCCCGCTGTGCCCCTGTGTTCCCCCCATGTCCCCGCTGTGCCCCCCTTTGCTTGTGGCCTGAGTCTGGGGGCCAGGTGCTCGGAGGACAAGGGTCAGATGGAGAAGACACAGGCCTGGAGGTGTGGGGCTGGGCGGCCCAGTGCCTGGGGCCCTAGAAGCTGCGATGCTGCCAGCGGGCGGGCTCTCAGCACCTGTGTTGCCGAGTGTCCCCCACGGGCGCGAGCAATTCCACTTCTGAGATGAGGTGCATGTGCCGCGTCCACTCTTCTTTAAAATGTTGTTTTTCTCTGGCGGGTGTGGCTCAGTGGGTAGAGCACCGGCCTGCAGACTGAAGGGTCCTGGGTTTGATTCCGGCCAAGGGCACGTGCCCGGGCTGTGGGCTCCATCTCAGGCGGCGGGCGTGCAGGAGGCAGCAGCTCGGTGACTCTCTCATCATGGATGGTTCTGCCCGCCTCTCCCTCTCCCTTCTTCCTTTTTTATTGGTTCCAGAGAGGAAGGGAGAGGGAGAGGAACATCGTGAGGAGAGAGAATCATGGACCGGCCGCCCCCTGCACGCCTCGCACTGGGGATGGAGCCCGCAACCCGGGCCTGCGCCCCGACCGGGACTCGAGCCCCGACCTCCTGGTTCCTCGGTGGACGCTCAGCCGCTGAGCCCCGCGGGCCGGCTCACTCACTCCGAAGCGTGCGCGTCGCTGGGTTCCAGGGGCCGATGCTCCTGTGGGACTCGTAGTGGCACAGGCCTAGCCGCGCCCGCGCTCCTCGGAGGCGTGTTTCGTGCCGCGATGCTCACACCAGCCTCACTGGCTCTGCCGTTTGACCTGGTCCAGCCTGTGTGCCGGCCTCGTGCGGCCGACGGGGCGCAGGTGAGGGGCCAGGGTTCTTGCCTGGGGCCCCTGGACAGCCAGGGAGGGCGGGTGCCCTTGCCCAGCCGCTGGGCCAGCGGGGCCCGCTTCCTCCTGCTTCCCCGGGGCAGCCTGCGTGGGCACCGGGCGTGGGAAGGGGGCCGTTCCTCAGGTCCGCGGGCTGGCAGTGGGGGGCAGGGAGCCCCCGCCCGCAGCCCCCGCCTCGAGGCTGGAGGTGTTTATGGAGGCGCGGGCGGGGCAGGAAGGGGGACAAAGAGGCTTTGCTGGGAGGAGCGTCCGCGGGACGGAAACTTCATGGAAAATGTGGCTGCGGCTCTCCAGGCCGCGAGGGAGGGCAGAGGGCGAGGAGAATGGGGCTTTGTGTGCGCTGCCCTCGCCCCGAACCCCGGGGAGCACAGGGCTCCCACCTGCCTCCCGCCACCCGGAGCCTCCCCGAGGCTGGGCCTCCCCGGCTGGAGCCGCCATGTGATTGGGGTACGAGGCCCCGGGGGCCCCGGAGGTTGTGAGCTCAGGAGCGTGGGTTTGAGTTCAGGTTTCAGGGCCGTGTGCCGGGCTCTGGGCGGGGAGACAGACGGAGAAGGAGCTGACCACACCGGGGATGCGGGCCAGGGCGAGTCCAGTCCCCGGAGAGCCATCTGCACCCCCAGCTGGATCCCCAAGAACCTGTGGCATCAGCAGAAGGCACACGGCCCCTGGGGAAGATTCAGCTCCAGGCCTCGCCCTCCCACCCGGGGCGTGAACCCCAGGCCTGTGGTTTCGGGGGTCCTGTTCCCACAAGAGCCCTTCGGCCGCAGCCTCACCCCAGGGCCGTGGTCTGGACGGAGCTGCCCCGAGTGAGAGGGCCGGGACTATGGTTTCCACAGACACCCCATCATGCAAACAATCAGCTCTTCCTTCGGAAGGGCTGCGGTGGCCACTGGTCTGCTGGCCCCGACCTGGCTCTGACCCAGGGGTGCTGTCCGCTGGGACCCTTTGCCACAGGCCTGGAGCCCTGGAAGCTTTTGCATCTTCTCCAAAACCAGCTCAGGGGCCTCCAGTGACAGCAGGGACCGTCGCTGCTACTTTGTTGCTAGTTTGTTGCTAACGGCTGAGGTGAGATTGACATCCCAGCGGGGGCCGTGAAGCAGGTGCTCTGGCCGCTGGCACGAAGCTGACAGGCCTGATGAGGACAGCGTAGGGCCGCCCTGGCACAGCCCTGGCAGGGGCTGCCCCGCTCGGCCCCACTGTTGGGGGTCCAGGGACTCAGGCCGCCACGGGCTGCTGGGACCCAGCGCCTGGAAACGCATCCCTGCGGTCTGATGTCACGCGTGTTGGGAATAGATCGGAAGTGTCTCCTCCGTGTCCAGTGTGAGCCTGGACTCGCACCGCTGAGCACAGTGGGTGGGCCCCGCTCAGGCCACAGTCTGGTGGAGTCTGGGGTCTCCTCTCCCTACCCCCTGCCCCC